>VZTX01000279.1:343168-353458 GCA_013400915.1 Pardalotus punctatus | reverse complement strand
ATATATATATATAAAATGTATGTGTGTGTGTGTGTGTGTGTGTGTGTGTGTGTGTGTATGTATGTGTGTATATTTATACATGTGATAATTATTATATTTGCAATTTATATTTATGCTAAGAATTTTATCACCAATGTCCGATTCGTAGTCCTGGAATGCCAGAACCGAACATTTATTTAAATAAAAATCACTTCTATTAGAACATTTAGATTTAATGAGCTTCTTTCTTCCAGGAATTTCACATGTATTTTTACATATAATGTATTTTTGAGGATACGCATGGAAAAATCAAATCAGTGAAAATCCTGTTATACAAACAGCAGGATTTACAGGGCAAGTTTTGGACTGCTATTTTTAGGAAGCTCTATGACAGAATCTATGGCATTCACACAGAGAAGACAGGATGTGGTATTCAAGCAGTGGATGCAATGACCTCTTGAAGAGCAAATGCTGTCTCAGGCAGTATGTCCCACAGAGAGGTTCCAGGAAATCGAGATATTCCAAACAGTCACACAGGCATCTTACTCTAATAGGAGTACATTTTGTGTTATGGGTCATCAGTATTTATACAAATACCTCTGGGTTGTTTTCTCTTCAAGTCCTTCTGGGTATGAATAATTCTGACAATTTGAGCGAGTTGCTTTAGAGACATGCTACTGGAATGCAATTATTCCAGTTATAGTTGATACAAAAAATGAAACAATTTACAAAGGAATTACCAGTCCTTTAGTAAGGCAGTAGCTAACTATGATGGATTAAAGCATTTCAGAACCCTAGCTTTTGTGTAATAATTCCTGGGTACTGCTAATCAAATGAAAATATATGTTATATAAAGTGGGAGGAAAATTCTAAGCAAAATTATCCTTTTTGCTTTTTCCTGCTTTTGTTCCTAAGCAAAACTAATACATTCTTCTGTTTTATATTTTGTTCTGATCAGATAGTTGTTTTGATTAATTATTCCTTCTTGGTCTTTAGAAACCTTGGCAATCACCCACAATTGTTCTTAAACTAACATTTTTGCTTGTTATTTAAAACTGAGAAGCTCTCACAGACAGCTAATGTTTCCAAGAATAATAAACACCAGTATCAGAGCTGACGTAGAGGAACAGACAAAATTACACTAAACAATTGCTGACAATTAAATACAAGTATTTACAGTATGAAATGTTTTAGGAGCTTTGGCTTAGCTGTTTTTGCCAGTCCTATGTAATTAAATTATCCCAGCTCACTGATGGGCAGAAAGCATTCAATTTACTTAACATTTTTTGCTTCCTAAAGAGTGATTCAACTCTTCTGTTCTTTCACCTCACTATGAGCGCTATCTGAGTGTTTGGAACACAAGAATGGTCAGATACCAACCTAATGTAAAATGCCATAGTTCTGTTAGTATATCTGAAGATAAAACATACAGTACTAGCCAATGATCTGGTGCAATGTGGATTTTCTGGCTGTTTCTAAACTCAGACTTAAATTTCTCTTAGTGTAAAATTTAAATTACACACTTTTAAGCTCTATAAGACACCTCTGTTACCCCATGGAAGCCGCACAAAACCAAAGGGAAATTAAAGCAATTCTGTAAAACCTCCAAAAAGAAGATGATGGGTGGAGGAGACAGTGATTCCTCACTCTGACAACCACTTTGTAACTATTAACATGCCAAACCCTAACTCTTGAATGCAAAGAGCAGTTGTGTCTGGGAAATAAAACACGACAACTCTATTCTGAAAGAAAATAAAGTATTTTTCAGAAAGCAATGCAACACTGCTAGCAGCTGCAGATTTAAGAATATTAGATAGATTTCTGTCCCCTCAGAACATTAATTTATGTTCTGCAGGTAAAAGCAACTGATTTCCTGGAAAAGTAATTTTTCCTTTAACACATGGACCAGATGTGAAATATTCAATATCTTTCTTTTGCTTTTAAGACTCCCTGAGAAATTTCCTCAGCCTTGTCTTCTCAGATTTTGATGCTTATTTGTAAAACCACTTTGAAAGTGATGCCAGACTCAATGTTTAATTTACCATTTCCTCTCTTGCCTGCCCTTTTCTACAAGCACCCTGTGCATAAAAACAGTTTTTCATTGCAATTCACAACTTTGACCATGTTTTATGTTTTTCCACAGATTTTCTTCCTTTGTGATTCCTGGACAGTGATCTATTTCAATAAACTGTAATGCCAAGCTGATCACTACTGTGCATTGTCTTGTCAGTGTAACACTTCAGGTTGTCAGCTCTTTAAGAAGGACATTATCTGCAGTGACTGGAGTGGGCCTCATCAATACATGACTTCACAGTGTGTCTAAAACAGGGCCAACTTCCTCCCAATACAAATGTCACAGCTACTAACTCTTACTAGAAGTTTTAATTTCTACAGCCTTTCAAAAATACTGCACCTGATTACTTCTCTCCACAACAGTTTTTGAGTTCTCACTAGTAATACCATAACCAGCTTAATTAGGACTAGTCACAGACTCCTATTTCCCCCCTCTCCTCCCACTCAGAAAGTGCAGTACAGTATTTCATTAGGGCTTTGATCTGGACCTCTAAGGCATATTCCCCTTTCTCTCCTGTTCCACTAATAATATCAGCTTCTGAGTTTCTTCCTTCATTTCCACATTTGTGTTTGTTGCTCTCCCAAATGTACTTCCAAATCCCAGCCACTGTTTTCCCTGCACTCAGAGCTCCTCTAAAACTCACTTCCCACACTTCCTTAAACCATGGAGAAAGTTCTGAAAAAGAACTGTTCTCTGGTATCATGGAACTGGCGTATACCCGCCTTAATAACCATGGAAATCACATCCCAAAATTCCTGTCCCTTCTCTCCCACTAACAATGTCTGCCTGCTTACATACCATTCTAATACCCCATTTCAGGCTGCAACTTCTTAATGGATGAACTTTAGGATCTTAGAGGTCTTTTCCAATCCAAATTATTCTGATTCTTTCAGTCAGAGACATAGAGCTCAGTCTTCTGGGCCTTGACTGATCGAACTCTATTTAATATATTTTTATATTTAGGACTAAACTTGGCCTCCAAAGTACCTCATACTGGCTTTGGGGCTGTTCTTACTTAGTTGACACTGTCATACTAGGCCCATTGCAATTTCAAAGTACCCTTGCAGTGAAAGTAAAATTTGCTCACTAAACATTTCAGTTAGTCCTTTGACAAACTGGGCTGACTAGTGTGCAGTCCTCCTGCAGCATAGTGAGCTTGTGAAGATGACTAATCAGCTTTATGTTCTATTAATACTGAACACTTGAGGTGTGAGAATTGGGACCTTGTCTTTACTTGCTTTAACTCTTGGGACAAACACACTTCCTGATGAAGGAAATGCTGTTAGGAATCTGGGTCTTTTCAGAAAGAAAAGAAAGGGCCCCGCCTTTTCTTTTCAGCAGACATGCCACTTGGAAGGTCTCTTCTCCTTTCTCCTCCCTTCCTGGAAATCTTCTCCTGTATTTCCACCAGATTCACCAAAACTCACATCAGTGGTCTCAAATCAAAAGGCATTAATTTAATTACAAGAGCTAATGCACTATGTACCAAGCACTGGAATGTTTTGAAATAACTCACTGCAATGGCTGCCTCTTTATTATTGTCAGCCACACTGGCACTGGAGGACTCGGTTCAACTGTGATAATGTCTTCAATTAATAGTGCAATAAACCAAACAATAAAAGCTGAATGTATTTTACCTCTTCCTGCTGCCTTCAGCACCATAGTCCACTCTCAACTGCTGCTTCTGAACCTAGTGGTACCTGAGCGATTTGAAACACATTTCTTAACATTCCAGCACTCTCCATTCCTGCAGGCGACTCTCTGAAGTGAATTTCACTCAAGTGAATTTTATTTTTTTGTCACAGTTATTACAGAGCTTGATGCTGTTTTTTCTTGCCAAATAAATTACAGTAACTGTTCTACCTCTGTCAGGCTTCATTCTAAAAGGGTATCATCTACCTTACTGCATTAAATAATCTGTAATAGCTACAGATCACTGTTATTTTCTTATCTTAACCTAATGATCCTGCCTCAGATGGCAAAAATATGGGGACCTAAAAGCATCTTCCATTTAATAATCTCTTTTTAATGTACATCGTTGACAGAATGTCACACAAAAATTGGGATAGCACTATTACTGAGAGCACTTACATGGCCGTTCATATTAAAATGAATGCAAGAGGGGCTAAAAGAGTCTATTTGAATCCTAGAATGAAAGTTTTACGAAGAAATGTTCTCTTTAATGTCTGACATTCATAATAGGCCAACCCAGATTCCAGGAATTATTAGTTTTCTATTTTAGTACTCGTATCAGTAAGAACTGCTTACATTATCTTCCAAGTGAAATGAGGTTAGATGCCCTGAACTGGAATATCAAGTGGCAGCAGAATGCAGTATGTACATGCCCTCTGTTCTCCTCACCCACCTTGCATCTCACAAGGCATGAAGATGAGGCAGCCTGCACTGGATTTAAAAGCATCAGTGAGGATTGCTCTTGCCACTTTTCCCCAAATCTTAAAATGATTGCTGTTGCCCTTGTTAGCAAATGACTACCAAGGGCCACGTACAGAAATAGCAAGTTATTTGTAGAAAATGACAAGTACTGAGCCCTTGCAGGACTGGAGGAGCAGAGCAGCCAGCCTGGCAGCTAAAGGTGATTGTCCTTTTCTCAGTGTAAAATGGGGCACTCACTGCAGGTCACTGTGTGCCAGTTCTGGAATAAGCATGGCAAATAGAGCCCTGATTCACATTCTTAGATCTTGCACTTCACTGGCAAAGGCATCCTGAAGGTTTGGATTATGCAGAACTACAAGTCTAAGAAAATGGCCCTGAGAGTGTCAATCCTGGCAGTAAACATCCCAATATTTAATCACCTTGCACTGTACTCTCACAGCACACTGTTAGCCACCTATTTGCTGATTCCAGTGTTTAGAGAAAAGCAGCAGCAGAATTGTGTTAGACCATCAAGAGAAGTCAGGAGCTCATACTGGCCCCCTATCTCATGGAGACTTACACACATGCCTAACCTCATGCAGTGCTGAGCTCCCTCTTTGAAATCAGAAGGCTATTTACAGTGCCTAAAATGAAACAAACACACAGACATATTTTTCCACAAATTCATCTCTATAAATCCTGTGTAAGTGGGTAAAACATGTCTTGTGTCTTTTAAAAGAAAAATAACATGAAAATAACTTAAGTGAACTTTACAGGGAAGGGGGGGAGAGGACGATCATTGTTTAGAATGAAGCTGTCACAGTTCCCAAACAATTATAAATATGTAGTAGCCTCCCACAGCTACTCCATATTCTGTCTTGAATTACTGGTGAACTACAGAGAGATGTCAAGTCACAAGGGTCAGGCTGCTTCTATTCCAGTTATTGGGTCACATGATGAGACAAAACACATGAAATACTTTCCTCATGTTACTTTTTCATGAGTGAAGAAAACTAAAATAAATGGGAAGAGAGCTGGTCTACATCACATACATGTTTTACTAGCCTCACTTTGGTTTCATTTCTGTGCAAATATGACTTGGATCCAAAAGTGGGAAGAAGATGCTATTCCAGTAGAAAAGCCTAAAGAAAGTAAAACTGTTCTGGGTTAAGGATAGATTCTTTTGAATTTAAAAAAAAATAAAAATAATATGGTTAGCTCACTATGTTGAAGTTTTTATTCACAGAGACAGTAATTTTGTAAACTGGCTTCTGGAGGAAAAAGTAACTTCCTTAGGTTCAGAGATACAGGAGTGTTTCTTTTAACTTTTATATATTTCCATGTTGATATTTCTGAAATAAAATGTCAAAGACCTAAATTTTTGTATTATATGGTATCTCAAAGTAAAGGCTTTCAAGCCATGCAGAAAAAAGGAGTGTGGAATACTTTCGATATCACTGAAGAATGTGCCATTTATTTCTGCAGAATCTAACTTTCAAATCTGGGTGCCTTGAAAGGACATCCACATGATTAGTCTATTACGGTGTATCAGTCATTGCCCCTTTGTCACCCCGGGCAATCTGAAAAATTAATCTTGAAAAAATTTTAAATTTAAAATAGTTAAATATCCAAATGTATAAAGCTAGCTGGTTAATGGACCCAAAATCTCAGGATGAATGCCCAACCCTATAAATTCTTCCGTGCTGTAATTTGGGTTTCTGAATTAAATTCAAAACATGAACTGTCTGCAAGAAGGCAGTTCTGAAAAGTGCAACCTGAGTAATTTTCTTCCTCCGTATGCCCAGGAATTCATTATATGTATCATCCACAAGAGAGATTGAAGGCTGGGGAAAGGGCCAGCACGAACCCAAAACTCTTCAGTGAGACTTCAGCCTCAATGCCATGACTGGGGCTGCATTCCCTGCAGGAAACCTGTCAGAGCCAGTGTGACACCCAGAGGCAGGCAGGGAGAGCCAGGTGCAAGCAGAGCAGCCAGGGTCTTGGCCCACAGAGGGACACGACAAGCATGATCATGTATCATACTCAACACTCAGGACAATGCCACAGGATCAAGATGTAGCACAAATAACTCCCACCCATCAGAGAAGCCTGGATTCAGATTTTACTTGTACATTCACAGTTTACAGTTACATGTGGCCCAGACAGGGATCAACCCACTCGTCCACTTAGGGTGACATGGAGGCATTTCAGACCACAGGCTTCCCAACAGGCCGGTGGCAGCCAACAGCTGCGAGTCTCTCCCAAGACACAACAGCAAAACTCCCCAAGACAGCTACAGTTGCAGCCTTCCCATGTTCTTGAAATACTCACAGCTGTCCCTATTCATAAAGCAGATGTAGCAGCTCTCCAGTAGGAAAATTATTATCTTAACCATTGAATAAGCATTCTGCCTTATCAAGTATACAGTGAAGTTCATCGATGTCTCTTTTTCTCCTTCTTGGATAAAATACTAGCAGACCATGTGTGTGGAGGCAAGTCTTCTCCAAACCAATTAGACAATATAAGCAGTACAGAAAAATCCAGTATAAACAGGAGGAAGAACTGCTACCTTGTACTAGTGCTCCATCTTCTTTCTAAGAGTTTGAGTTTAAATAAGTGTTGAGGAAATAAAAGACCATTAAAAATGGGCATATTTGATTTATATAGAAATAAATTATCATGAAATAGCAAGGAAAAGAAAGTTTCTATTATGCTATCAGACATAAGCATGATAAGGAACAGAAGCTTCATGAAAAATATTTATGTGAGATTAAATACAACAATAATTAAAAACTAATAATAAAACATCTAGGAATGACTCTAGGATGACTGTATATTAGGAATATGCTGCATTTATAACAAAACTTGCTCATTTATAAAATAGCATAAGTATTTCAGCCACTGCAATATGCCTATATTTAGTTGAGATTTATAAATCTTAGTACTATTTACAGATGCCAAACCCAGTAATATTTGAAGACTATGTCTCCATTGTCTCATCTTCTATTTTAAATTAATCCATCCTTAAAGGCAATACTCCTTTGTATTTATACTGTGCCTATGACTATACTTTCACAAAATTATACCAAATATCTCTCAAAATAGGCAGCAGGATGTTATTTTTATGCTTAAAATGGTGATTTAGAGGTTAGATTTTCTCTAGAGAAAAGCAGCTCACTTAGGAAATGTTCTTACCAACAAAGCCACAGCAAGCATATATTCTCTGCATTGCTTTTAATTGTTTTAAATGTTTCCTTACAGCCACACAATTGTTTTAGACTCTTAATATTTTAAAGGTAAAGATCAATGAAAAACAGGATATTTCATTAGGAGACATCATAAAAGTGATAAACTAACATTTTATAAGTATATTAGTCACAAATTTCTAAGCAGTTATTCTCACTATTTTTCCAGCTTTCCACGGAATAGCAACAATCAGACTCTCACAAACCTATATATACGAATCATCCTGGCCCATTTCCTACGGGACAGAGAATGGTTTTATTTCTAAGGAAATGAAACCTAATATATTGAGGGCATGAAGAACAAGAGGGCTTTTAAGGCATAATTTATCTTGTTTGTTAATTGTTGTATGCTTCAGTCTACAAGGGCCGAAGGAATTTTTCTGCTTTTTAAAGAAGGTTCATAATTGCTAGCAGTTAAAAAAAAGACAAAGAAGAACATCAGACATTAATAGGTATGTTTCAATATCTGCCAAGTACTCTATAGCTGCAAGTTTCATTTAAAAGACAGGTTTACAACTCAACCGTTAATTTCTAAAAAATTCTACAAAACTTAGAGAAAACTGTCACCTGCTCTAGGTGACCCTGCCTTGGCAGGGGGACTGGACTACATGATCTCAGTGGTCCCTTCCAACCCTAAAATTATTCTGTGATTCTGTGAAAATAGCATTCTTCCCTATAATAAAAAGGTGTGGTGGATCATAACACCTGCAGAATATGTAAATAAAATAAAAAGGTTTTTTTTTTTTAAATTTCAATGAAAATACTTGTTTAGTTCAACTGTAACAACAGGGGGTTTAAGACATTTTGAATATTTTATTTTTAAAATTTTTTACTGAGTGAAATACCATTTATTCTTTAACTGGAAATCTTAAATTTCATTGAACAGCTCAGACACAGAAGATTGAAATAAGATGTTTCAACTACTATTCCACTTTAAAATACATGGAATGATAAATTGGCCAAACCCAACCTTTCCTACAAAATTTATTTCAATACTTCTGTGTTTTGCATCAGCAAACAGCCATCCCACTGCACCAGGAATGGGCAACTACATGGTTTGGAGGTTGCAAGCCCAAAACCAGTTAAGATAATGCCATGGAAGATAATACCACGATGTGGAAGTTGTTAAATAGCAAATAAACTTGTTAAAAACAGTGGTGCCATTTTATTTCAAGCTTGTGTCTAACACAGCACACGTCCTTCCACATTGTGAGGTGCCTTAGAGAGGAAGGCTGTGGGTATGTCTGGATGAGTTCCAAGATTCAGATCCGGAGTGCTCTTTGGAAGCAAATCTCCCAGTTAGTTGTCCATGCTCACTGGACATGCTCACATATATCTCAGTGTACTACCGAACTGTCTCAAATTGCATGACCTGTGATTTTTTAGGGTGGCACAAAATTGAAGAAGCATTCTAGTAGTGCACGTAACATAGTCCAACTGCAAATGGGCATTCAAGCCATGGGGCAAGGCCAGTCAGTCCAAATTTTGAAAATTCCTGGAATGGCTGTAGATATCAGGTCCTCAGCTCACTAAAGTTTCACTGCCCCAGTGCTGCTGGTAAATGATATTCACTAATATAGCCAGAGTTTGTAAGCTCAGAGATAATCAAAGGTGGTATGAATTTAAGTATTTTCCTGAGAGATTGCAGGAAGCAAGTCAAAAAGGTCTGACTGTTACTGACACCTGGTTATTTTCTGCAAGAGTTATGATATAAAAATACATAACCACCATCTCCTAGGTTCTGAGAAAAGATTTCTCTTTTATGCTACTGAAAAATAGGACTTAAACCATTATCAAACTAAGTCCTCACTGAACCATCACTTCTTCACTTCAGAGTAAGAGTTGAGTGGAATTTAGTAGGGTTTATTACTTACCAGCCTGTCCTCAGATTACAACAATGGTAACTGCAATCAGGGAACATTAACAACCCAACCTGAGGACAGCATAAAATCTTTTATATGCCTTACCAAGACATAAAGATCAGTTACTATCACCCCCTGGGTTTTGACACTGGCATAAAAGCAGCAGACTGTAAAGCTATAGGGAACCACCTTTAACAATAAAGCCATTTAGGAGCTAAAGTAGGCATTGTCATAGCACTGTTTTAAGAACTAATAAACCACAAAGATTAAATAAAAATCTAGAATCACCAAATCTGGTGCATCACCACAGTGCCTGGAACAAATCTTAACAGCAACCTGCTTCTAGGGCAAACACAGGCTAAGTAGTGTGAGGATGAAGCATCCCGAACTGCGCCTTCAGTTTCCTGCCACGACACAAACTGCTGAGCAATCGTGCCACTAACACTGATTAATTACAGCAATTACAACTCATCAAGGAAATACTGCTCCACTTTGCTCTTGTCGTTTCATCTCTGACTTTGGGAGCGATTACAGGATAATTTAAACAGTCCCAAAGCTTGGGGTAGTACATATTTTTATCAATCACTCACTGTCCTGTCAATAATTCACACTCGTAGGAAACACGTACCCCACCATTAGCAGCCACGGCACGGAGGCCGCTCCGCCGGGCTGTGTCGGGGCCAGCACGGCCGCTCCCCAGGCCGGCCGGCCGCGGGACCGCAGCGCGCAGGCCCCGGGAGCGGCGATGGGCCGGGCC
>VZTX01000279.1:312405-343112 GCA_013400915.1 Pardalotus punctatus | reverse complement strand
GCGCTTCCGGCCGGCGCCACCGGGTGTCGCTGCGGGGCAGCAACGGCGCCCCGGCCGCGCCCGGCCCCGAGGGAGCCGCCGGGAGCGGAGCAGGAGCACAAACCCCAAAACCAACCGGGACTGGGGGGCAGCAGCACCTGCCTGGCTTAGTTCTGCCCTCCCGGTGTGCGGGAGAGGCTCCCCCCCCCCNCCCCTGCTTCCTGCCGGCGCCGAGCCGCTCACAAGGACCAGGGCCACCCAGTGACACCGACTGCTCATCCCACGGCCTCGCGCCGGGGCGCGGCTGGCGTGGGCAGCGTTCACCGAGCACACGGAGCACTGCACTTCTCCAGCCTCACGGCCCAGCTCTGCTCTCCTCCCCCAGCACGGCCAGCCCAGTCCCGGCGGGCCCGGCCCTAAGCTACGGGGCCAGCCAGGACGGGAACTGCCCCATGGCCCTCCTGACCACACCAGTGCCCCGGCAAGGTGTGCCGGTTCTGTTACTCCTTTTGGTGTGACTTCTGCCAATCCATCACATCTGATTTTCCACTGTGGCTTCTTGTACTTTACTCCTTCAGAGGACTCGAGGCATTAAACACTTAACAATTCAGTCTTACTTGACATGGAACTCCCCTTCAAACCCTCCAAGTGAAAATCGGTCCTTTATTCACTAATATCCCACCAAGAGAGTCAAGGGACTGAGCTGGCAAAGGATTTGAGAGAGCACTGGAGTTGAGGTACTCCTATGTGCAAGTGAAGCATCTTTCTTGTTTGATAAATGAAACACTTGCAGTACTTACAATCAGAATTTTATTATCCTTCACAATTTAATACCAAGAGAAACAATTTAAGATCAAGAGACTGTATTAGCTGTCAATAATGTTATCACTATTGCTCTTAAACAGATGGAGCTGCTGCCTAGCAGGGCCAGGTCACTAATTAGCAGGTCACAAGGGCTGCTTGATACTGTTAAGGTGAAGAGGCTGGGCATAACTTCTCTCTGTCCAGCTGCCAAAACTTTAGTTACTAAAGTCACAGGGTCCTGGCATCAAAATCAGTGACATCTCTCCTCAAGTTACATCTAGTATAGCACACTGAGAGGCTTAAGTCTGCTTTAAGTCTGTAGTTTTCAAATCTTGATATCTGATGCTAGATTTGAAATTGTGACTTGAAATTTTACAGGTACTGGAAACTTGCATGGACTGCAGAGCCAGTTCTCAACCACACTGAAGACTCTAGACATTTTATTCAGGTAAATCTGTAAAAGCCTCTTTTTAAAATGTTTAACTGAAATTAAAATGTTCATTTGAAAATGTCAAGCTTAGTGCAAAATCTGCAGTGTCTTCCATGGTCTGAACAGTTTATGTGGAAAGAAACTTTATTTCACTCAGTGATAAATTCAGTTTCCCAAAAATAAAACTAACTTTATTTTTGTGGGTATCTAATAATTATTAGGCCCAAGATATGCATTTGTGTTCTCAAAAAGCAGTAACTGACTGTTAATCTATTACCTCCACTTACATGATAGCAATTAAGAATTTTCAAAAGTATCACAATGTTCCCAGAAATGGAAAGCATATGAAATAAAAACAGATGCTTCTTAAAATAAGCATATGTTTAAGAGTAATTTCTTCTTAGTGCTGTGTACCTATTTGGTCAGAATATTTCATTTTTAACATGCTTGTACTTTTGTACCTCCAGCAATTTTAAACATATGTATATTTGATTTTAACAGCTATTAAGTGAGAGGAAATTTACAAATTCCTAATTTTTTGATTCTGCAATTATAAGTAGCACTACTGTAGTATGTGTTTCCTTTCTGCAGTGGAAATTTAAAAGTCTATAGTGAATGCAAGAAATATCTCAGTGGAAAGCAGGTAACTGTTCCAAATCATCTCTTGACAGAAATCTATTTCCTTCAGCATCAGCAATTCTCACTGCGCACTACAGTGAAACATAAGAACTCCACCACAGAAAACAGTATTTAACAGACATTTGCAAGAGCCTCTTAAAATACAGTTTCCCGCACTTTCTTTCAATACTAACACAACACAGGCTATAATAAGGTACACCTTTCTGACCAGGGACACTCAACAATTCTCTAAAATGCTCACAGACTGCTTCTGACACAAGAGCCCTTGCTGTCTGAAGCCCCATGAGACTCAGACATGACCTGGGGCTTGGCCATCTCAAGCTTGCGTGGGTGTTCCCTGTCAGGCAGCCTCAAGAAAAGCCTCACAGGGAAACCAGTAGCTGTGGGTCTAAGCCACTACTTCTCAAGGCAGTAAAAATTAAGCTTATCAAGAAACAAGTAACATAAATTGCAGACTAGGGTCAGACTCTGCTGTCCTTCAGCAGGACCAGACACTCTGACAGAATGAGAAATCAGAATTGGCAGCGTAGTCTGAAATGAGTCCTTTTGACTGATGATACGACTGCCAGCGAACTGAGTGAACTCTTGGAGCTAAGCACGCAGAGTATAAACTGATACTGCCACTCTTCCTCCCCCTTCCCTGACATTCCACCACAGCCACACATGGAGGACTTCAGTTTAACCAAAATGTACTGTAGCTGCCTCCTATGTCCTGCCATGCTTTTCTTGGTGTTAGGCCTTCCTTTATCTGTTCCTACTGAGAATCAGCATTGTAAGCTAAGAAATAAAGGCTTGTGTGATGCTGTATTTGGAACTCAAATTGTGAGCTACAGAATACATCAGTAGAGGAGAAATGAGAACTGAAATAAAGGTATTAATGAGAACAGTACTGAGATGTAGTATCATCTTTCTCCTTTATATATACTTTGCTGAATATATAAATAATTACCACATAAGGTACAGGAACTCCATTCATTCCTAGTCCTAAAGAGGATGCAAGCACCTCTGACAAACTTATAGCTGCAGGGGACAAGTCATGGCTCATAACTGGGGGCAAACAAAAATGCTCACATAAACTTTAGCATTCAGACTCAACACTGTGAAACGCTGGAACATAATCAATTTACTAAAGATAGCCATAGCTGGTATGCTGGGATGTACAAATGCTTCCCAAGCTTCTTTGCCTTGACGTGACATGTCAAGGACCACCATTCTAATGCACATGATACTTGATCTTCTGTCCCCTTGCCACTTCTAGAAAGCAAGCTGGTTTCCTTTCAGTTTTTATGTCCTCTGTGCCCTGATGCAAAAAATAGAACTTGGACAAATAAATGGATTGCTCTAAAGATAGGATTCAGGGGGGCAGCCTTCCATTCAATAGGAAAGGATACAGAAAGTTTGCAGCTGCTATTTTGGTCTCTAAATTAGAACATTGGCTCTTTTGTGAAGTATCCAAAACATCTGTGCAAATAAACATAAAGCAGGACAAAACTGTTCCTCTCCCCAAACTGTCTCCTCCCACATGCCATTTTTTGCAGATGTAAGAACACCCTCCCTGTTTGCACACATTCTGGTTAGTCATTCTACACGGTGAATGAAGGAGTAATTCTTAGGCTGAAGTAGTATAGAGATGCCACCCCAAGATGTATTACCCAAGGAAAAACCATGGAGCTGAGGGGATTGTACTTGCTACTTACACTGTGCACACCCAGAGCCTTCCAGATGGCAAAACTCAGCAATCCAACTCCACACCATGCATAGAGTGAGCCCCATCCCAGGGCTCGTAAGGCCAGTGATGAACCACTCTCTGGTAGTGCAGCTGTGGCAGTAACCCCCTAGAACCAAAGATGAAGAGATCATGACAAAGTGAACAATAACTGGGGGGAAAAACCCTAAAAAAGTTGGTGATTAAGATTTTTTCCTGACTTGCCAGTTGTACTAGAGTGGCTACAGAAAACCTTATGGCTGCCAGCACACCTGAAGAGCAAAGAAAGGGGCTGGATGAACTGCCTTCCTACCAGGAGCAGCTTTCACTGATTGTCAGTACCACCTGGGGATGACTTTCATTGCCCAGAAATACCAAAGTCAGTTATTTCACGGGCATAAGAATCCAACACTCAGTTATCTCACCACCCAAAATACAAAACTGAATAGAAACCAGTCACAAGCCTTTATCCCAGTGACACCTGAACATGATCATAGTATGTCATTGATTTAGGTACTTTTTCATGCGGGGCAACCAGTGGCCTATAGGTCTTTATCTGCAGTACTGAAACAGCACATTGGGAAAGTGCAAGAACATGAGCAGCATTCATCTGGACACGGAAAAGGTATAATGGTGATCCAGGCACTAATTTCAAGGAGCTACAACTCTGAAGAAGCTCTGGAAACTATTTAGGAAAAATGTTGTAAAAGCAAACAATGCTGAACCCATTCCCCCGCAGAGTTCACTAAGCAACAACACTGAAAATGCTCTGTGATCTCCACACTTCTCATTTTTGTCAGAAGACACCTACAAGAGTAGGTGGTTTTAATCACTTGTTAAGATACTGCTGCACGGAAGTCTGCCACAAGACATGTTCTGAAAACACAAAACACTGTCACTTGGAAAAGCCACCTTAGGCCAAGAATGGAGTCTCAGACATGATGGGGTCCCAACCACAGTGAAACCTCCTCTGTCACAGCACATAAATGGACATTGCAGCTTCCAGGGGCACCAGGCACATGCTGGGTGACATCAATCCATGTGCACCTCACACTCACTGCTAGCCAGCCATTCTCATCTCCCAATGCCCACCATATTGCATCTATTTGGCACAGCAGAGCTTCAACCCATGTAGCCCACAGCAGCAGTGAGACAGACAATTCTCTTGGTCATATGGGAAACTGCCATTCAGAGGATTTTTTTTTTTCCCCTCTGAAGGATCACTGTTTAATTCTCCACATGGAAACATAGATTTCAGATGGTAATTGTTGAAGATGGGCCTCTATGGTCCTTATACAGCTCAACAGTTCTACTTACTTGGTATCTTGTAAAAAAAAATCAGTTATTGTTCAGGCATAGCATAAATGAGATTGCACACATAAAATTATATTCAATAAAGAATTATTTCATTTATAGTCTAAAATACTGAAAAGCAAAATTAACTTGTGGAAGGAACAAAAAAACTTTTCTCCAAAACATGCCAAAGAACTCATCACAAAAAGTAGGGGAAAAGCTTTTGTATTCTTGCTTTAAAAAAGCTTTAAATTTTTACTTTTTTTAAAAAATGCTTCTCTTTCTTCTTTGATACAATTAAACATACTTAGTGTCTACCACTATGGTCAGTCAAATAGCACCAGTAGTTTTTCTCCTCTTGGATTTGCATTTATTGAAATGTTAAAATTATCCTCAGACAGTCCTCAGTATTGACAATTTCCCTTAGCTACCCAAGGCACAGCTACCCAAGGACAAGCACACATTTGGAAAGGGCACAAGTAAAATGTATCTTGACCCTTATTTATTCCAATTTGGACATCCCAAGGTGGAAGCTGTTAACAAAAACAATGTTCTGTAAGCATACACACACACAAACAGCAGAGATCTCTAGTCACACTATCATACCAGGTCCTATTATACCCTTACCACACATAATGAACCATTATAATTCTTTCAGTAGAGACTGCTCTGAGCAGATTTGAAATGCTGATTATTTTTGACATTTTTCCTGCTTCCATAGTCTAACCATATATAATAACACTGAGAAAAAAAAACGTCCCATTTGGAAGATGGGAAATGAATGGACAAAAATATCCTCTACACAGAATCTTTAAATAGGAGTCATTATCTGTGAAAATTGCAGGCAAAAAACCCACCCGAATACTATTTAAATGCTTGATTGTCCCAGAAAAATAGTGGTAAATGGGAACAATTGATCTGGTTTTACTGACTGCAGTCAAACAGGGTTCAGTCACAGGCTGATTCCTCAGGGTAGTTAAATACACAGATAAGGGTTTCTGCAAACAGGACAGTTGGTTAAATGATTATGAGATATGCTGTTCAGAGCATCAAGACAGTCAATTAATGAAATGGTAAGAAATTTAAAAGGACAACAGTAGTGTGGAAGAAAAAGATGTCACCAACAAAAAAACATTTTTAAGATAACTGAGTTTCATTCACTAACCTGTTATGCTCTATTAAGATTGTTTTCTCATCACCATTGCTTCTGTATTTTTTTAAAATTCTTTAATTAAAAAAATTACCTTTTAAACAATACTTGAATTTTTCCAAAAAACAGGCCAGAAAAAACCAGGGCAGAATTAGCTGATTTGTTTTCCAAATATATGCTGCTTTTTTTGTTTTGATGGTTGTTGTTGCTTTGTTTTTCTCTGGAAGATATAAACAGGAAGTGGGAGAAGGAAAAAAATAGCATTGTGTTTATATTCAGGCACAGGCCTTGATCCTGTAACTGTCCCCTTGAGTGCAGAGTGTGTCTAAAGGAAGCAGTGCCTAAAATAAAGTGTGTTCAACTGTTTTGGGTGATTGTATTCCATGTGTTCACTGTTTTGTGTGACCTAATCCATTGTAAAATTAAACACCTGGATAAATGCTGGTAAAACTGGACACTTCTTACAAGGAGGCTGCTGCAGCTAAGCATTTAATTTTAACACCCCCCTCTCCAGTAATTTCTTCACTGAAGGTCTCCTCAGTGGTTCATCACTAAAAAGGATAATGTAATCTCAGTTTTTAAGTCAATTTGGGCATCAGTCCTACCAAAGCTTATATTTACTTCAATTCACTACCATGGTACTACAGTAGGTGCAATTTCAGCTTCATCTCTTGCCAGTAAGACCCGTACTACTCTACAAGAGCAGGGTCTCATACTGTTGTTTCCTGGTAGTTTGAACGCAGTCATGAAGCCATGATGCTACAGGTTTCCCTATAAATTGCTTTTTTTTTTTTTTTCCTCCTGAAAAACTCTTTAAATCTGACCCAGACTGCATTATGTTTGTTTCCTGTTTCTACCTGACTTGCATGGCACTATTTCACAGACACAAAAACTGGCACAACCCAGAAAAGATACTGAAATAATAGGTCTTGCATTTCTTCCTAAACACTGAGCAACAATTCTCATTCCTTCAAACCTTCCCCCAAGTTTGTGCCAGCACAGTCACTGCAGTCGCACAATGAAGTGGATCAGATGACTGATTTGGACTAAAACTAATGAAGGAAATTTAAAAAACCCATTAATTAACCAGGATCATCCCACCAACCCAATAGCACATCTATCAGTGTCTTCACTGGAACAGGAATAAATTGCCAGAAACTAAGGGCTGGTAGAATTAATTCTTTCAACACCAATGCTGGCTGATGTCAGCTTAAAGTAGCTGTCAAACTATGGCCTCACCTTAACACGGATAAAAATAATATTTAGGCATTGAACATCTAAGAAGGATGCATTCTTCTGTAGTTATTGTTATACATGATGTATTATTAGAAGTTACTTGCAGTAAGTAACTATAAATTTAAGTAAGAATGCTAATGCAAAACCTCATTGGTACCTCAGGGAGCTTCTATTGAGAGTTAAGCCATTCTCAAAGTCTAGCCTTTCCTTTTTGAAATTGCTCACTGACAAGTACCTTCACAAAAAAAGTAACTTTCTACATTCTGGAGTACTGAAGTTGAGGGGCCCAGGAATCACAGATTTTTGCTAGCAAACTGTTGTAATTCCTTTGCACAAATAGCAGCAGATAGTTTTTAGCAAAGATCGAAATGGTATATATCACTTGAAGACATTTCCAGCACGTATATTCTTGGATGTCAATGCAATGCCACTCTTGATAAATTTCACACTAACAGGACAGCTCAGACACCCAGGAATATGTGCAGACTGGAAAAAATGCGGTACTTAAGCGAAAGGAAGTTTAAAAAAAAGGATGTTAAAAAAGGAAGCCATTTCCTTATTGTAATGTATTTCCACAGCTCATGAAATAACTTCTCATTAAGTTTTCTATTTTGTCTGTTTCAAAAAAGAAGCTCATGCTTATTGTTTCTGTAAAGGCAATGGATGAGTAATGCCACAGCAGCCTACAGAGGAAAGTAGGAAGGCAACTGAGGGATCTCATGCTCTTCAACCACCAAGGGAGATTACAAGTGGTCATAGATGAAGGTTCTGATGTAAAGCACAATGGAAGATTTTTCTTCTCTTGATATGCATTGAATTAACTTGATACGTTATTGAATCATCGTTTTTAAAATAAATACAACTGATCTGTTCTTAATTACCTAAGAGCATCTGTAATACATATTGTATTTTAAGAGCTTGGTGGAGATGAGACTGATTAATTTTAAGGGCCTATTTTTGACACTTTCGGCAATAACAAAGCATTAATGAGGAAAAAAAAAACATCCTTCAATGAAATGTGTTGTGTTTCAAACTAATATATCAACATGGTATAATGGCTAGCTTTGCTTTGCAGTTCTTTTCTTCAGAATGCACAAGTGGATCCAGTTAGTAATTGCCTGAGATGAGATTAATTTTGGCCATCAGATCTCATAGTGCTGAGCCACTACTCATTCTCATCCTTCCCCTTACACAGTGGGATGGGAGTGGAGCTTTAATTTTGACTAAATGATTCCACATGCATATTCCACAGCTTACAGATGTTCTACCTCCTCATTGCCATCCTTATTGCAGTCACCTCACTTCCAGACTCACTGAAGCACTGTGAGACCGCACGGTGAACTGGATCACTGAGGTCATACAGGCTCATGTCTGAAGTGTGTTCACATCACAGAATCAAAACAGACTAGAAATTGTATTCCACCATGACTCCAGCAAACTGTGAAAGCATTATGTACTTCTGCTAATCTCAAGTACCAAACTATTTAGCAGGCAGGGCCAACTCTGAATTGATTTTTAAATTGATCCTACCCCTGTACTGAATTCACTTAAGTCTAGTGCTCCTATTATCAACTTTGCCAAGTTCCACATATATCACCATGTCTATAAAGCATCCAATGTGTTCTTATTTCCTGCTTATCACTACTGGAAAACAGCTTAATAGAACAAACCTTACTGAACCAGTCTGGGTTCTTCTTTTTTGTCATTGCAAGCGTGGTGCCAAAACCTGCTATCATTCCTGCTGTAGCAACAGTACCTAGAAAAATTCCACCTGCCAAGAAAAGTTGAAGAAATAAATATCAAGATCTCATTACTTAAGGGGAAGGAGAAAAACAACTAACCTGTTTAGAAAATAAAACCTGAAAAATTAAGATCTGCCAGCACATGCTGAAGGGAAGGGCCCAGTTGTGTACATTTTTTGTGTTAACTCAGTATGACAAAACAGCAAGACAAAGAATTAGTTCTACGAAATAAGGCATTTTGAAAATAATGGCATGTGTATCTATTTTCAAGGATACTTTTTCACGGTACTTTGAAATTTCTCTGACTCCAGAGCCAGCCTACTAAAATCAGCCTCTTCAACGGTTACACCTCACCCTTCCCCAAAAAGGAGATTTAACTGGTTCTGTTGCATCACTCATTATTTCAAATGGTCACTAAAAATGGTCACCACCAGTTCCTCTGAAGACCATTACATAAGCAATGCTTGTTCTTTAGCTTTATGATCTAATGCTCTATTTAATTTTTTTTTTACATTAAAAATTAAAGTTTTTTTAAAATATTTGTCTTTTTTAATTAATTTTTTTTAATTAGAATTTTTTTTTTAATTACACTAGCAGAAGCTTTCCCAAGACAGAAAGCATCCCTTGCTTTTCAGACCTCTCAGTGTTTCCAAAAGTCACTTGGGGTACCTTGATCTTTTCTAGCTCTTGCACCAAAGGCACATGTAGCCATACCTGCACACTTGTAAGAAGAAAGCTTGTTAAAAGACTTAAGGCATTGTAGAAACCAATCTCATTCATATTAAAATTTTAAAATTTCAGGGGGTTATATGTTGTGCCTTTACAGGTATTAATACCCATCCTGTTTTCCCATTCCTAATACCAGTTAGGTAATTTTTAAATGGTCTGAATCAGAACTAAGAAGCAAAAGTACAGTTAAGTTAGGTCTTAATTTTAAAGTTATTTATGATTACTGCGATGAAGAAGTTTCCTGTACTCCTGTCAATTAAATCTGTAGGGTATCTCCTCTGCCTGGGAGCATAAAGACCTCGCATCCTGGCCGAATTATGCATGTCCTCTAAGCTTTACATTTCCAGGTCTAGTAAGCAATATTTCCCCGATTTCAGACACAATAATTGGTGGGGGTACGTCGCTCCTCCGGACGGGCCTGTCCCGGATGTCCCGGCCGGCGGCGCTGGGACGGGGATGCCTGAGCCCCGGCCTCCGCTCCGCCGGGGGGCGCGGGGAGACCGACCAGGCACCGGAGCAGCCCGGAGATACATATAAAAATTACAGTACAAATAAAAAGCCGCACAGCGCCGCCAGCCCGCCGGACGTGAACTCGCTGCCCTGCACCTGTGTGCGGCTGCGGAGATTCTGGCTCTGCCGCGGCCGCGGTTCTCCCGGCTCGGAGCCAGCCCGGAACACCGACTCGTTCCCTTATGGAATCCGCAGCGCTGCCTGGAGCCCGCAGGAAGCCACCTCTTCCCCGAGGTCTCCTGCCCCCGCGGGCCCCGCAGCGCTGGGCGCGGACGCCCACAGGGCTGCGCTCCCTCCAGGGAAGAAGGCGGCTCCGCTCAGCGCCTGTCCCGTGTCCCGCGTCCCGCATCCCGCTGCCCGCCCCGCTGCCCGCGCCCGGCGCCCCCGGGACAGGGCGGCTGAAGGGTGACCGGTGACCGCTGCCACGGGCGAGGGGAAAGGCGGCCGGCGCTGCAGGCGCTTTCTCGCTGCGTCCAGAAGCCTCGGCGAGGCCATTCCCAAACGTCTCGCCTTCTCCCCGGGGGCGGGAGAGCGGAGCAGGACCTGGGGCTCCAGCAAGGGGAGCACGGCCGGGGCTCGTGTCAGGGCTGCCGCACACGCTGCGGCTCGTCCCTGACCCGTGCAGGGGCAGGAGGCAAGAGGAGGGGGGGAAAGGAAGGCTGGCTGCACCTTTGATTAAGAAGAGCTTGTCCTGGGATGCCGCAGAGCTCCCAGCGCCCCGGGGCAGGGACAGCCCGTGCCCGGGGTCCAGCGGCGCCGCGGCCACAGCCCCGTCATGGGCGGCCCCGCCGGCAGGCGCCCCCATGGCCCAGGGCACAGGAGGAGGAGGAGGAGGCGGCGGCGGCTGCGGCGGCAACCCGGAAGGAAAGGGAGCTGGGCTGGGACACGCAGCCGCCTTTCCTCCTTCTCCCTGTCCTCGTCCGCCCAGCCAGGCGGGACCCGGCGGCACCGCGGGGCGCGAGCGGAGCTGCCGCCCCCTAGGCTGGGCCTCCTCTCGTTGCGGGAGCGTTCGGCGGCACCGAGAGGCCAAATCGCGCAGAGGGAGAATTGCGGAAAGTTGTCAAAGCCTCTTTTAAAGCAAGTCTTTTGTAGCCGGCTCATATGTTTTTTTTTGGTTGGTTGGTTTTGTTTTGGGGGTTTTTTTTTCTGTTTTTTTATATACGTGGGACAGATCGCGTAGTGGACTTTACCAAATAAAACTAGGAGACTCTTAATTCCCATGAATTTTAGTAAGCCGTGTCTTGGCGAATGGTGTTCCTTTAAAGTACATATTCTTGTTCCAAATTCTCATTCTTTCAAGTTATGGAAATAGTTTCACACTATGAGAATATACATTTGGGGTTTTTTTAATGTCTGTGCCACACTGATTCTCAGTTGCTGCTGAATATAAATTGTACTACCTAATTCTGCCACTTTACCAAACAGTGTACTGACTTCAAGATAAAGTATGGGCAAGGTAAAATGTATTTTTAGATATAACAATCAGTACTTCAACAGCAAACAATGAATGTAAATAAATCCAGACCAAGTATTTCTTCCCCAGCTTCCTTCTTTGTATCTTAATATAATTTATAGCATGTATCTAAGGGTCTAATTACAGGGACTGGGTTGCTTGGCAAAAATTTAGTATTTTGGGTAACTTCATGGTACTTCTGAAAACCGATCCAAAGCTGTTTCCTAATAGTCCATGTGCTGGGTAAATTAAACAATATTTTACACAGCTAGCCCATCATCATTAACTCATTTTTTTCCTCATGTGGACAGCAGGCAAATGGCTCCTAATTTTCTTTCTTCTAGTCTTCTTTTGCCTTGAAAAAGTACCCCAAAATCCTGTGTGTGCTTTGGAATAGAATTAGACTTTGCCACTGTCTCCAGTTAGAGACAAATTTCCTAGGTGGAAAGCGCTCTGAATAAACGCCTCCCCCAAAGCAAAGGTTCTGACATCCCCTCCCCCACCACAACAGAATTTCTTGGGTGAAAATGAAAAAAAAAGCTATTTATTTTACAAAACACACAGGGTGCCCTGTAAGGCACAAGGGAAGGGGAAAGGGGAAAAGGAATTATTAAACCTGAGTAAACAGCTGATGAACTTTAGTGTCCTTTTCCTCAGGCATAGCTTCCCCGCTCTGGGGGGTCCCTGGGGAGCTGGGTGGAGTTGCTCTGGTGGCTCCCTGGAGGATCCTTGTCTACTGTCCTCCAAGGGGGCTTCTCGGGTTCTCGGGCGAGACAGCAAGTCGAGGAAAACAAAAGTCCAGAAAGGAGATGACGAAGAAGCAATCCCAGGGAAAAAAAGACTCGCAGCAGCCAGAGAGAGGAATGTCCCTTCCTCCCCCGTGCTCCTCAGCCAAGAAGCCTGGGGGAGAGTTTCAAAACAACCCGCGCCCGGCAGAGCTGCTCCTGGCTGCTGAATGAAGTTAAAGCTACAGGACCACATTTCTGGGCATACACACAAATGATAGGACATACAGGGTAATCATACCATCACCCCAAGACAGCCACAAATAATAACAAAACCTCCTGGGAAAGCTTAGAGAAGGGCATATTAGAAAAACTGCAGACTGACAATGTGAAAAGAGGAAATTGCTTTTTATATAAAGTATTTAAATGTATTAGAATGCATAGAACTAAAACAGCAACATGCATGTCATTTTGATTGTAAATTGTGTCAAGATCATCACTGCATCTGCTAGAGGAATCCTTGAACTGTGAGCGACAATTAGGTTATTGTGTCTGTTGTATCTTTTTGTGTCTTTGATGATAACAATCCTGTATTTTCTTTTCAAGATAGTTTTTTGAGTTCACATCAATCAAGACATCACTTTCTTTTAAATTTTTCCAGAACCAGGAAGAAAGAGCAGAGAAAAGGATAATGATGTTATTTAATCCTGGTTTGAACAATGCCAAGAATCTATATTTAAGAGAGTCAGATAAGATCTGTCTCTATTAATCATTCACAGAGACTTAAAGTAGGCCATAAAGGCCATGAAATCCATTCTGAATAACTTAAAATTCTTAGTGTTGTAAATTTTACTTGCTGTTAAAAACCCAAGAGATACTCAGCAGAATTGTGTTCATTTAGATTACAATATTAATCTCTTCTTGTTGTATAATTGAATAAAATATAATGCTTTCTTTCCTTTTTTGTTACAAAAGACTTGGTGACCCAAAAGCAGACAGTAAGAGGGAACCAAAGTTTTCAACTTCAAAGGATGTGTAAATCTCCACTTGTGATTCTGATGTTATGGTTAGGAATTTTATATCAACCCCTGGGTTTTAATGAAAAATTGGTAACATAGTGCCTCTCCCATGGGAGTTCATATTATTGTACAGTATTGGTGAGGGAGGAGTGTGGAAAGAGAGTAAGCAAGAGCACAAGGAAGAAAATAAAAATAACACCAAAGAAACAAGTTTGCGTAAATATATTCCGCATGAGATTTTTGTAACCTTTGCAAACACTTCTTGTTATTACTGCCAATAAGCAGCTCTATCAAGAAATAGAACCACAATGTGCAAACTTCTTAATGTAATGCTGTGAAATAGTTCAGTCCTGACTGTGTGTCTCCTGTTCTCCTTCCTCTCTGGTGCAGGACTGCGCAGTGATACCTGGCCATCTCCAGTAACAGTGAGTGTCACTTGAGGACCAAGCTTGCAATTTAGGTATTCATAGGCAAAGAAGCTAGTTGACAAGATGACTGGGACGTAATAAAAGCTGTAATTTGATATACCCACTAAATTATCTGTCTGATTTATATATCCAAAAGTCTTGAGTGCTGCTGGAAAAAATATTCCAGAGGATTCTCTTTGGAGTTTAAAAATCCAATTAAAAACATAGAGAATGTTGATTTGAATATTGGTTAAACTGACACGTTCAGTAACTGAACTGGATTATGTAAAAGAACTTGAGAAAGAGTCAAACACTGGTTTTGGAAAGAGAGAGAATGCAGCAGTTGAGCTACCCTTTGGCTCTCAGGAGAGCTGAGCTTTGTTCTCTGCCTGACTTGCTGGGGTCATTTCCTCTATTTATGGCAGCTTTGATATTCCTGAAAGCACCATGCAGCATCAGCACTGTGTACAGGCAGTGGCATGAAGAAACCAGTTACATATTTCCAAACAATTTTCTGGTCGATTGGACAAGAAATTAAACTGTTCTGCAGCTATGATTTAGTTTGTGCAGAAACCTGTTTTTACAATTAGCTGGTTACTGTTGTGCATCTCCTAAGGATCTGGTGGCTGAAATTCCCACGTTGAGAGTCTGTCATCAGGTCTCTTATCTCATACTGCAGCAAAAATCTGGTTACTGAATAGTGATGTGTAGACTTTAATCACAGAAATACTGACAAAAGTCAGCCCTCATTTATCAAATGTATGCACAATTTTAAGAAGAGCCTTGCACTAGAGAATCAAAAGACATGTAAAAAATACTGATTGTGCTGGCTTCACACACTTATGGGAGGCATATTTTTCCTTTTGGATGTGATGAGGAGATTAATCAGTTTGTGCAAGGCTCTACTGTGGTTCTGAAGCAAAGGCAGGAGCCGAGAGGCCAGACCTCAAGATTCCTGGCCACCTACCCCCATCCCAAGAAATGCATTTCTGAAGTGCAGCTTGCTTCTACAGAACATGCAACACTCTTCCTTAATTTCATTTACATTTAATTTCATTTCTACATTTGGTTATTCAGCAGTGCATGAGAGGCATAACTTCGGACAAGACTCGGTGTGCTGGCATGGTGCACAGGCACCGCCACAGCAGCACTGTTATGGCCACAGCCTGGCCACGTTTCAGTAAATGGCAAAAGTCCCGTTGGCAATATGGCCAGAGTTTCAGTTATAAATCCCAAATTAGCGTTTGTGGATGATGACATTATGGCTGGCCAGAGGCGCACTACAGATTCAGAGATGTTGATAACATATCAAGGCTGTCACATGCCTTGGACAGAATTTAGGTGGGGCTGCAGAGATTAGAACATTTGCAGAGGGTCTTCTTTCTTATGCCTGTATCTACTTGTTTTCTGTTCTTATCCTTTACTAAATTATATGTTTTATTACCTGCTCAGTGTTTATAATATTCTCTTTCGGTAAGTAAAATATGCCTGTATCTGTTTAGCTTTGCCCACATTTACTAGAGAGGAAAATCACAGATCCCTTCCCTGTTCCTGTGGTTTTACTACTGTCTTCAGAGACCTAGCAAATTATGTTTACAAGTTACTTTTTCATTTCACTGTGTACCATGACTTTAGTGATCTTAGTATGTGTTTCATTGTATAATTTTTAGTAGTGTTGGCATGCACCATTGGGCAGCAGAGGATCCTTCAGGTGCCATGTTCAGAGGCTGCTGCATAGCATGTGCCTGTGGGAGAGCTGCTGTGCCTGCTGCGTGCTCATATGGCCAGTGACACCAGTCTGGGGACCTTTGACAGTGGCGTGTGCTGCAGAGGGAAGAAACTGGACTGGCATTTCATTTATCATGGGGAGGTGGCCAGTATAAACTTGACTTTTGTATACTAGTACGTCACCTGCTGAGAAAGCCAACTGTAAAATTAATTGCCAGAAATATGAGATGTATATTTTTCCTAATTGGCTTCAGTTCAATTACATCCAAAGGCCCTTTTCACAGTCATTCACAGAGCTTAATTGCTATAGTTTCATATTACAATTTAAAAAGGCCTGGAAGGGGAGCTGATATTAGGCTAAGTTCCTGATGAATTATAATTATCACTTTGTGTAGATGGGTGGAAAACATTTCTAATTAAATTACTCTTGTTACATAAATTAATATTGTGATCTGGATAAAGCTGATTTCACATCTAAAATCTTTTTAAGAGCACCAAGTTTGTGCCAGAATTGCACTTGGCAGGTCAAATTGTCTTCTAAAATTACTTGACTTTCTAGTAGCAGCTTATCATAGGTTTCTGCAGTGATGATGCTTGACAATGATAGAATGATTCAAGGGTTGCACAGAAAATAAAGTTAAAATAAAACTATGCAACTAGCATAATTTCCTAGTTCTATGAGCATGGGGGATTCACAGTCTGAATGACAGGAATTCATAGCATGACTGTCACATATTTTCTTCCTGTATTAATTTCATCTCTGTCTGAGGCTGTTTGCGAGACATGAACTGCTAATCTAATACTTTGAAAACAGGAAAGCTCATTAGCAGCTCTAGGGAAGGGAGTGAGATGGGTGAGGAAGGTGCAGGTCATTAAAGGTTTGAAAGAAAAGGAAGTGTGAAAGTTTTAAGAAGGATTACTCCACACGCAATCTGTCTGTGCTCTGTAAATACCCAACGTTTTTTGTATATCTTGCATCTCTTTCTCATTAGTAAGACCTGCAATGAATAAAGTAAACAGGCAAATGGAAAGGTGTCAGCTGAAGATGTCAGACTGCATTTCAAGGAGTGGATTATAGATAATTGATCTGAGATGACCAGCAGCTTCGTGGCCTAGTATGTGCAGCTGACACGTTAGGTGTGTTGAACACAGCCCTTTCCAACAAGTCTCATCAGACATTCAGTTTAAGTTTTCAGAGCGACTGTCTGTGACTCCAGCAGGGTATTTTTGAAGGGCATAAAGTGGGAGATAGATGGCCATTTTCTGGCAGAAGATAATGGGAATATTGTATCAAGACACTCTGTGCATATGGAAGACCGTCCCTGAAATTTTCTGCATGCATGCCCTCTTGTGTATACAGTACATTACAGCTTACTGTATATATCAAAATTTGGCACTACTGTATCTCCCTAAACATCACATTAATCCATCTGTCTGTCACCATGGTAACAAGGCTCCCTATTGATGACTGAAGAAGAGCTGAACCATTAAAACTAAATGTACACTGTTAAAAAAAAAAAAGTAAGCTTACTTGGTATAGCCTTACAGAAACACAAATGGTCAAAAATAGGCTAACTAATCTTTTCTGTGCATTATTTTTATAGATTATGTGTATTATGGATCTAAAATAAAGCCTGTTGTTAAAATGATCCTTAAATCTGATCTTTGCTTCTTCATATCTATTTTTTATATAATCTGCTGAATTCAATATTAAAAAATGTGCATTTTTTCAGGAACTTACATGTTCCACAGTCATTTGTCCCAGAGGATGGAAAGATGAAATTAATATCTTAAAAACACCAAGTACAAAGCAGATTAGAAATATTGCTGAATGTTTTACTGCCATTTTCTTTCTCTCTCTTTCTCTCTCACTTCCATACTTGTAACTTTGCCAAAATAAAATCAGTAAAGTGCAAGTGTCCATTAAGGGATCAATGTCTAACTGAGCACTTTGTGTTAGTTGGACCTGAGATTTTTTGAGAATCTCAACGTTGCAGAAACTTTGACATGAATTATTTGACTTCATAAATCGTTCTTGGACAATGAATTTTCATTTTTTATTGCACTGGTGCCATGTATACTACTAATGGTAGACTTGAATCTGTAATTCTATTAGGCTATAAAGAGGCATTTGATTTTAGAGCTGAAATAAAACTTAAAGCTAACAGCTGACTTCTCATCTCCTTCTGTGTTCACTGGATGGTGCTTTTGTTTCTCTAGAAATGAAAGGACCAGAGAAAGAAATCGGAATACTGCATTTAAGGACACTTTGTTGCATTCACTGAACTGAAACTATGATTATTCTTGCTTATGTCAGGACTCATACCTGGCTTAACTATGGCTCTGATCTTATAATAACCCCTTGGGTCAGGACATGGCTCACAAGGGTGCTTTATCAGCCCTATGGAAAGCTGACAGGTTGGGAGGTCAGATGGGGTCACTGCTCTGTCCATCTGTGCATGGGGATGTCCAGTTTGTACACGCACATGTGTGCTGCATAGATGTATATATCACGCAGATTTTATTAAATCTAATGTCCCAGTGGGTAAACATGGATGGTTTGCCCTGTTACAGGGTATATGAACCCCTGCAGGACCTGGAAGATCAAGTGAACCAGGAAGATCAGCTTGGTACAACCAGGAGGCACAGATGCCACGAAGCAGCCTAGAGTTTCTCATTCACATCTAACATTTTAAATGCTTTCAATGCAGAAGCCAGAGAAACTTACAGGTATGGAGGAAAGCAACCTCCCTCCCTCCTTTCTTCCCTTCCTTCCTCTTCAGGTAGGTGAAGAAATATATCATCCCTTGAACTGACAGAAAAGGGTATTCCCATCTGATATGAAGCCGACAAGAAAGAAGCAACTGAAGAGAGTCTTCCTAGTTTCATCTTTGACAGAAAATATAATTCTGAACTTCATAAACGCCATGGTTGTGGCATGTATTACTTTGGGTGGACAAAGACATGACAAAATGATCTGACATCAAATGCTTTTGGAGGGTATAAAAGTGGCACCTGGCCATGCAGATGATGGGCCCCAGTGATGTACATTGTGATTTAATTTGTCTTCGTTCCAAGCAGTACGTAACTACCACTGGATCCAGCAGGCCTTCCAAAACAGTGGCAGCCACAAGCACAGTTTCTCAGTGTTCCTCTAGTGAGCTAAGCTCTCTCAGATTTTAAGGAGACCTTTGTTGGTCTATACAATTCATTTTTCATTGCCAAATGTTAAAACAACAATGTAGTATATTCCCCTGATACAATTAATTTCAAATAGTTTATTCTATAAAGAATACTACAGTGTAATAGCATTCCTAAGGATGGAAGAAACTTTGCTTTTTTTACTTACAAAATTATAAATTGTAGCAACTTTTTAATTAAAGCAGAAAAGATTGTGTTAACATTCAAAATTCAAAAGCCTTACCTGTTAAAAATTAGTATTCCCATTCTTATTCAATACTGAAAAAAGGGTATTCTCTCTACAAGGAGATCATTTTCAAAAAGAGTATTCTTATTTTCATGATTTTTAGAAATCACAACATTTCTCTTTGTTTTTTTTTTTAAATTTTAATTACATTTTGCAAGATCTGGGCAATATCATTTGTCACTCCAGTGAATTCCTTCCTCTCTTGAAAACTCAAGCTTCTGAAAATTTTCTTTTCTTCAAGATATGCCATTGTAATAAAAACTTGGTTCATATCCTCACCTAGCACAGGAGTTATTTCCCCACCAGCCATATTTCTGTCTTCAAGCTATGCAGTACTTACATCCTCTCACTCCTGGTGTAAGACATTTGTGTGGCTATAGAGGGCATGCTTCTGCACTGCTGGTGGCTTTGGCTGCCAGTCATATACAATGGAGTGTTTCTTCAAAAGCTGTTCTGGCCCCTTCCCCTTATATCAGGAACTTTCACCCTGTCAAAACCCCATCCAAGCAGGAGCCACAAAGCCTGTCAGCCCATCAAGCAACAGAACTGGCCCAAACAGCTTCCAGCCTGAGCATCCCTTATCCATGGTGGCCAAATCCAGTGCTTCTTTCCTGAAGTGGTCTCTGCATAGCAATACTAGATGGAAACTTAACACATAAGTACTTTGATTTATTTAATTTGAGGGGGTTAATTATGGTGAACTCTTCTACTTGTGAGAAATACTTAGATCTACATGTATTGTACAATATATTTTTATTTAAAGTTTTCTGCTTGCCATCCATTTTGAGTGAGGTATTTTCTTCCCTCAGCTCCACGGCTGGCCTTCTGGAGAGGGATAGTAGGGAATGTGGGCTGCTTCTGTCTGGCAAGGATACGGAGCAGGCAGCAAAGCAGTGAGATACAGCTGATCTGCCCCAAAAAGCCTGGATTTTGTTTTTGTGTGAGCCTTTCATAACACAGGCCTGACCACTGACCTTTGAAAAGAGCATTCCAACTCCTCAGAGGCAGGGGACAAGCTAATCTTATGAAGTGTAAGAAGATGGAGAGCTGTATCCTTTGGGTGGGTTGGTGGAGAGAAGAGATAAACTGGTGCTTTTCATGAATTTGGAAGGAGGTGGGAAAAGGAAGTGGGAGGACTGAGGTTTTTTAGTCTTTTTTTATGGGGAGGAAACTTGCATTTGTCTTCTTGAGGAGGTGCAGAGGAAGGAAGGAAATCAGTGCTTTTTTTTTATTTTATATATGTATGAAGAGAAAAATTATGCCATGTGAGTACTGGTCAGAATGAACATTCATTAAAGCGTGCCTTTCTTGCCCTACAGACCCAGGTGGTGCTTGTGAGGCTGTGTTGCTGCTGACACAAATTTGCCTGCCATGCCAGGGCTCAGAATTGTTTGGAGGCAGCAGCAGTGCTGAGATAGATATAGACAAACTGAAAGACATACTTTTACTGGCTATTCCACATTGAAGAGTTCACCAAACCCTGCATAAAGAGATGGTGTGGGATGTATGCAGTCACAGGGACTCTCACAGAACATGGGAAATTGACATTCTGTGAATCCTGGCAGTCCACGTAGTCAACAAGCTGAGTGCAGAGTCCCTCACAACACGGCATGTGTGCAGCTTGGCTGGGTACGGACACTTCATCCGAGATAAAAAACCAGCAATGCCTGAAATAAACACAGGCTCTCCAGCTTTGCAGAAGCCAAGGTTCTGCAGCGGGGGAGAGAGTGCCAGCTACCCACTCTAGAAGAGTAGAGAGTTGACAATGACTGATATTTTTTCTCTTCAGTGTAGTTGTAAGAACTGCGTAGACACATGCTGTGGGAATGTGAATCCTGTCTTTTGTTCCCTGCAATGTGGGAGTCCACACTGGGCAAAGTGCTATCAATATTTTCAGTGTTGCTGAAGATTATGTGGGTATACAAGCTGTGCAGAATGGCCTTGAAGACCTTGACTGAAAACAGACCCACCTTGGATTTGCTGAAGCTCATCTGTACTAGATACCTCCTGAATATGCATGGCTGCCCAGAATGCCAGCTAGTGCTGAATGGCAGGTGCTAACTCTGAGACAGGCATCTGGCATGCAGAGAGTTTTTGATTATCTGCTGCTTGTTCTGAAAACAGACCATAACATGGTGCCACAGGGAATATTATTCTTCAAGATGCAAAACCTCCTACATTATGAAGTACTGGTTATTGGAAAAAAAAATATATATATTTTTTATGTAAGTCTAGAACTTCTTGCAAGGTATTGAGATGTGGTATCTGGAGCTGGCTTATCTGGCCCAGGCAGGCTCAGGAGAGGCCTGAGATGCTGTCATGATTTCTTGAGCTGTTGCACAAGGAGCAGGTAGAGTGGCAGCCAGCGAAGCAAAATAACAGGAGGTGGGGAGTGTTTGTAGTGTAGGCTGCACAAAGGTTACGGATGTGTGCTAGGCTTATTCTGAGCAACGTGCCGTGGTTAGGTACTGTGGTTACAGCAGACAATTGCTGAGCATTGTGCATAATGCATGTCAGGCAGGGCTGTGGTATGCAGATAAAAACAGCGTGGGATGGATTTTGCACTAAAATATGCTCTGTGAGTGTGAAGAAAGGATGAAGCCAGTCTGCTAGGAAAACCCTGGCTTTGACCTGTGTGCCAAAATCTAGTCTGCACCAGATGGCCTGGATGAGAATCACAAAAAAAAGGGAAGTTAAATTAGGTTCTCATAAATCCCCGTGAGTTGCCCCTTCATGCCATCAGTAATTTGCTTTTTGTTAGAGTTTCTCTGTGGAAGAAATCTTCCTAATTGCAGTTCTCTTCAGAAGTGGAAAAAAAAAGAAAGTTCTTACAGATTATTTCCCCTTACAAGATGTTCCTTCTGAGTATGGTGTCCCTAAAAATCTACCTGCAGTTTCTCCCACAGGCAGTGAGTGCCAGACTTTTCCCCTCTTGATGTCCTCTGCTCCTAGTCCTCAACTCTGAGTAGCCACCTGAAGCTTCAGCCATCAACTTACCAAGTATTCACCATCTCTGAGGTATCAAGGGCTGATGCTGTTTGCATGAAGGATTCAGATTCCTCAAGGGTGTTTGGAGACTTCATTCTTCTACATGTAACCCCACATTATACATGTTTGCATGTAAATATTTTTGTTTGTATCTCAAAGTTAAACATTTTTTCCAGCTTTTTCCCTCTGGTATTTGGTACCTACACTCCTTTTAATCAAATAAAACATACCAATTCAGAATGCCTCCAAGACTAATCTTTGCATATAATTTATTGCATGAATAATTTTCTTTAGAATTCTGAATAGTTTTCCTGGATTTGCTGGTTACAGTTTTATTGGCTTAAGACCTGATTATACTCCAGACTGCCATTTGCTCATCAGAATTCATTTATATGTATGCTAGTAGATTAGTACAAGAGTTAGATTAAACTAACTCTACAAAAATTCAGATTTATAAACTCATTCTCCTATTATGGTGTAAAAAGCATATGTTCTAAAGAATTTGCAAGTCATTCTCAGAACTGTAACCAAAACCTTCTCTTGACCATACAAATAATCCCTTTTCTTTTCTTATAAGAAGTTCTTGTTTTTTTAAAAGAATAATTAATGATTAAAATAATTAAGGTTAATAATCTTACATGAAAAAATAGAAATAGGTCCAATGACACCCACGTGGACATATTTGAAGAAGAAAAACTTCTAAGAACACAAAAGTGAGCCATTATGTTGATTTTAATATGGAATATGCACTTATTAAGTAAAAATCACACTTCCATCAGAAGATGTTGTACTAGGAGCAAAAGTAATTTCTAAAACTCTGTTGCCATAAACACATATCTAGTTGGGCACATGCTTCTAAGCAGAGCAAAGTCCATCCATTTAAGTGTTCACAGAAATATCAGAATGATAACTATAGTAAATACATGAACAAAAATAGCAGAAAAAATGTTTTCGTTTTATGCCTCTGACCACATTTGTGTATGATCAGGATCACATTTCTGTTGATTGTCAGACTTCCTTTCTCTACTGCAGTGTTGTCAGCCATATGATTCATGAGTCATATCTAGTCCTTTGTATACAGAGCTTATTGAATATTCAGATTCCACAGAGTATAAATTACCAAGTAAATGAACCAATTTTTTATCCTGTTTGCTGGGGGGTAAGGGAAGGAACACAGGCTTTCCAAATCTGAAATTAATTCAGTCATTGCAGTGCTGCACCCCTGAGCAGCACTCCTGGCATACTGTCCTGAAAACAATAGCTCTGAGAGGTGTAAAACGACCTGTTCTCCCTCATTCTTTTTACTCCTTGTTGTATTTTAGCAAGGTGGGAAAGAGGGGTGGGTATGAAAGCCAAGACCAACATTGCTGTTTGCTGAAATAAATTATATGCAGTGAAGGAGGGCAGGTCTAGAAAAGACACAAAACCAAGTGGAAGGCAAGGAAAGAAAAGAGATCAAGAGAAAAGCAATGATACAATACTAAATCTTCCCCATTAATGATGCTGAATGTGACAATGAAGAGATTTTCAAAAGCAATTAGCTCCATTTTGAGATGGCCTAGTTAAGTGTTTAATGATGCAGGTAGCCCCACTCTGGGATTTACAGAAGTCTCTAATAGACCGATTTCTCCAGGAAAACTATTATGTATTTTGTGCTAATCCATATAAGCACACATCATGGATGTGTTCCACTGACAGCAATGGATGGTTCTCCTGTAAATGCTCAAAATGTGTAATCCAAAATAGTGAAACAGCCCACAACTATATTATGAAGAAGGCTTTTCTCAGAATGAGTGTCATGCTCCCACATGAGCTGGATGGAGTCACTTTCTTGGACTCCATAGCAAGGCACAAGTTCCTACTTTCCCACAGTACTGAGTGGGTGTTAGCTGAGGCAGCAGAGAAGAGAAGGAAGAGGCAGCCAGGAAATATACACAGAGGGGGGCAAAAAAGGTTGTATATGAGATAAACTGGAGCATATTCGCCATTGTTTTGTGAACCAGAAGTACAGTTCCTTCTATAGCCTTAAGCAGGAAACAGGAGGGAAAAAGAAAATCTGTAAAAGGGATATTCTTTTACACAGGAGATATTAGTTAAAGAACAGTATCAAAACATTTTTACTATGTTAATTGGTTAATTAAAATAATTGTAGTTGACACCATCCCTTTAATTGCATGACCCTTTGTAGGTGTGTATTTTATTATTCTTTGTTTTGTTTCCAATGGGAACAGACTTAGGCAATTGTTTAAAGTGTCAGTTGGACTTCACAGAGAAGAATTTGAAACTTGCTCAGCTGAATGGGAAAGAGACAGAAGCTTCAAGTTTAATTACATTTTTCTTAAAGTTTCTAGAAAATCAATGAAAGAAAGACAAATTGATGCCAAAGCTTTCTAAAGCACTCAGGCATAATGTACTACCATTATGAGCAATTCATAATGAGCTGGCTTATCTAACAGGCCACCACTACGAGATGCAAAGGTCCTGCTCTCCCCTCCTTTTCTGTCTTTAAGCTGCATGTTGTGTGCTCTCATGTTTTGCCAGTTCTTGCATCCTATGGAATGCCTCCATGAGCACAATCTGGTTGAGCCTGAAGTTCAGCGGCAGCCTAGACCAATCTAACTGCTGTCTAGTCCTACTCTCTGCCCCTTTAGTTTATATATATTCAAATTTTTATAATATATACTTATAGAGGAAAGCTCTTTCCTCTTTCACTTCCCTTTCACTGGACAATGTGTTCCTGCCCCTCCCTTGTAGCAATCCTTTGTCATGCTTTGTCACGTCCTTTGCCAAGTCATTTCAGCATGATAAAGCAGCAGAAAATTAACTTGCTGAAAAAGAAAAAAGTTAATAGTTTGTTTTTTTTTATTTCTGCTGATATTCTTATAGCAAGACAACTCTGCAAAATATCCAATAAGCCATGGTGAGACTGCAAGGGAGAGGGTGGAAGGATGTGAGGAGAGGACAGGGCAACTGCCACCCTTCACTGCTGGTTCAGGCAGAAGGATATGTGGGGCGAGAGAGGCCTTCCACTTGTCACTCCCTTGGTGCTGGTGAGCTGTGAGCTCCGCTCAGCCACTCACCCATCCTAGGTCACTTCGCTTTTGGTCAGGTGGTGGCAGCCAGCTGGCCATGGTCAGCCCGTGCGCAGGCTCTCGTTTGCCGCAGTCCGTGGTGCTCGCGTGACGTGGGGAGCGTCAGGCGTGTCACAGGGCACAGCGAGGTGGGCGTGATGGGGAAAGGCAATCCGGCTTGCTTCATCCACTGCTCACACTCACACTTGTTTTAATATTAACTGTGTAGAAGGCAAAAAATGACACCTGGCTCAACAGTAGGGAATCTGGTCATGAAAACACCTAGAAAATGTGTGGGGTAAAGAGTACAGATAGGTATGACCCATCATCATTTGTTTATTTCTCTGAAGTGGTAAGTTCATTTCCCATATGTATTTAGGAAAAAAAAAAAAAAAAGAACAGTGGTTTTAAAGAGGAAGTCAACTGAAGAAAAACAACTAGTTTGGTGAAGTGGAATTAGGATATTAGAGATTTCTGTATAATACTGACTGATTAAATGATGCTGTTCTGCATCAAGCAGTGATCAATACGAGGCTCTTCACAGGGAAGCAAAACATCAAAAAACTGTAATTCACTCCACGGTTTGCACAGTATATTCTACTAATACATGATGGAAGACTAAGGAAAATTATTTCCTGGCTCCAGTGAGGGAACTTTTGATGTGACTGGTAACACTGGAAAATTTGGGGGTTCTCCTCATGTAACTGTACTTTCCTGGCCCTTTCTTTTGGCTGGCTCATGTTCTGTGTCAGTTTCCCAGAATGAAAGACTTTTTTCTTTCCTTCACTCAATTTAGAGCAAGACAAAATGTTTAATAGGCTTAAAATACCACACGGATAACTTCATACAATGCTCATATTTATTTTTTCAGTTGAAATTGTAAGATTTTGAGCAGTCTCCCTTCATCTTTGGAAACAGTCATTGATCAGGAAAGCATGGCCAATTCCAAAAACTTCTGGATTTTAATTGCATTTTAAGGAGAATTCTCATTTTATTCTGCTGGAATAAATTAAAATATCCATAGATTCTGATTTCTATTCAAAGCAATGAACTTATATGGTAGGAGGCCAAAGTTAGAAGTTGAAAATCTACCAAAATATTACAGAACTTATATGATTAGGTACTTTCATATTTTTAAATTATAAACAACTGTTGCTAGAAAAAGAAAAAAAAAAAAAAAGCCACCCAGATCAAGAGATATGGTTTCAACATGCAATGGATAAATGGAAATACAAAATTGAATCTGGTCTCCAGAACTTGCCATGAAAAAGCTTTCTTACCTCATCTTGCTTTCTAAACTCACCCACTGCAGAGAACTAACATTACACTTTGTTAGAAGGCTGTACAATAAGTGACTAGTCATCTTGGTCTTTCAAAAGTAAGACTTAAGAGACACTTAAAAGCTTTTTGACCCACGTAAGTTGATTATGTTGTAGTGAAAAACCCTATTTTTTTTATTCCTTAGAGAGTGATTGTAATGTGCATCCTCACTCTCTCTTCCTGCCAGCTCCTATGGAATGTAGTATTTTTAGTTTGCACAAACCCTTTTTCAAGGAAATTGAGTACTTTCACAAAATGAATAAAGACTTTAAATTGATGGCAGGGAGAGGTAACTTCTGAAAAACAGCACAAAAAAAGGAGAAAAATATTTGGTCATAAAAACAGGTATATTGTAGAAAACTCTTAGAATTACATGCTCTTGACATTGTAAACTGGCACGTACCATAGCATTCAGCAAGTATGGATGTTCAGCGTCTTGCATGGCAATGGTATTACTGCTACTTTGTTTGAATTTTTTTCACTTATTTTTCAAAATTAATTGTGAAAGATGTGTAAAATGTGTCTAGAAAATGTGTCCACAGCAGTGCCTAACTTACTTTCCATCTGTAAGAATATCAGAACTTTCAGTTCAATATTTGACACTTCAAATATTTTAGATATTTATTTATATACTCCCCCTTTTTTGATTGGAAGCAAAAAGCAATTTGGCAGTGTTGGTTATATGGTGTACAGAGATCTTATGTCCAAAATGCTACAGTTTGCTAGTTTGTGTTTATTTAATCGCTAAAATACTTTTCCTGATACAGCTTCCAACACATTCAAGCAGATTCTGCCATGAAGCATGGTAACAGATGTTCTATATATGTAAGGTGGTGTGTCATCAGAGCAAATTAGCTTCCCTGTTGTTTTAAGACTTGCCCTTATGACACCTCCACACTGCAGAAAGGGTAAGAGACAGCAATTTTCAGCAGCAACAGCTTTTTCATTCGCATTTGCCTATCAAAAGTAGTCTTTCTTGGTTTCTTTTAAGCTAAGTAACATTGCTGCATCATAATCATCTTTTGCATGAGATCAACCTGAGTCACAACTTAGAAACCAGAAGAGTACATACCGCAACACATGATCCTGCAAAGTTTTATGAAGAGAGAATATTTGTCCTCTGTACTGTAAGATTTGAACTATTTAGTGCCTCAAACCAATTTTCATTAATGTGAATAAACAATAATATATGCTTTGAGGAATAATGTTGAATTGTGTGGAATATTACTATATAAAGTGCTTTTCGTAGGGGAGTTTTCAAATTGTTTTGAGAAAAACTTCAAAGAGGTATTGACAGTGTGTTCATAATGTTTGCAAAAAGATATGAATAATGCTTTAAATTCCAATGCAATACTAGTACTGATAGGGACTAAAACAGCCTATCAAAAAAGTACAATGTGTAGGACTGGATGATCCTGTTAGAATCAAAGCAGATTCACTATTGAAAATAAAAGTGTGTTTGTTCTCTGAGTTTGACTTTTAAGAATTGCTTTTCCTGGCACTCCTCAAACTCCTTTATGTATTTCTCTCAGCTAATATGCCTGAGGTTCACTCCTCAACTATAACATCTTAAAACTCAAAGGAAAGACAGTTGCATGAGACAGCAGCTTGAATGAGGTGCTGGTATTGTTTACAGATGTTTCGCTTTTGAAGAGTGTTTCTGAAATTAGCCTGAGTGCTACCTGTGAAGATAAGCCAACAATGACATTTTTGCATAAACCATTTGCTCTATTTCTGAATGTCTAAAATATTCCGCAATCTCAGGAGAGAACAGTGCCATTTGACATGATACAGTCATTAATATTGTCAAAGCACTGAAGATAGAGCTCCAGCAATATGCTAATAAAACCCGATGAAGACTAAAAATGCTTGTCAGTGAACCAAAGAATTTCTGTCAGCAGCCTTCGGAATACATAGATGCTGTATTCATTAAGAAAGAAAGGTTATTAACTGTTTATAAAGACCATTTCAAAGAATAAAAAATGCTGTGATATCTAAGTTATGAGATTGCAGGCAAACTGCTGACAACAGGCACTACAAGAGGAGGAGGAGATGGGAAGGAATAATGTAGCAGCATCTATTACGTGTGTGGAAAAAGGATGCCAATGCACTTTCATGAGAGATTATATCAGAAACTATTTTTACATCCTGCTGCCAAAGGACTACTTCTTTACACCTTGCAGAGGGAGACACGCCTCCCTATTTTTCCCATGCGTCATTAACATTGCCAAAATTATTTCTGTGTATCAATAAAATGGATTGTAGAATCACCAGGAGAGTGTCTACCAGGCTACTCTGTGTAATTTGGTTACCTAAATAATTAATTTCCTCCAAGGAAGGGGAAGTTATCCAGTGCTGGTCAATCTGTTCCATGGTCCCTTTGTTATCAGGCACTGTTTATGGATAAAGAATTAGCTTATTGTATTACAGGGATAAATATTCCATTTCAAAATTCAAAATGAAATTAAGAAAACAGAAAACATTGCCTGAGAACTCAGCTGCATCCTCACATTTTGTTTTTGCTGTCTCTCCTAGGACAACATTCAGCCATGAGAGATGCAGGCTGATTGTAATCAACTTTTTTTCTCAACATTTTACAAAAGTTTGCTCAGTGTGCTTTTGGCTTTTTCTGCGCTGTGTTGGTTCCCATCTCATGTCTCAAATTAGTCCATTCTCTGTAGCTTACATAGCTCTGCTAGTAAGTTGCAAAACTCTAAGATGAGTCAAAATTAATCTTCGTTAGCACTGTTTATGCCTGCTTATCCCTAGAAATTATAGAATCATTTAGTTTGGAAAATACCTTTAAGATCATCGAGTTCAACTGTAAAACTGGCACTGCTAAATCTACCATGTCCCTAAGCACCACATCTAGAGCCTCTAGGGATGGTGATTCCATCCTTCCCTGGGCAGCCTGTTCCAGTGCTTGACTACACTTTAGTGTAGAAATTTTTCCTAATATCCAATCTAAACCTTCCCTGGCACAACTCCAGACCATTTCCTTTTGTTCTACTGCTTGTTATTTAGGAGAAGAGACCACCCTCCACCTATCTACAACCTCCTTTCAGGTAGTTATAGAGAGCAGTGAGCTCTCCCAAAGCCTCCTTTTCTCCAGGCTAAACAACCCCTGCTCCTTCAACTACTCATCCTAAGATGCTCCAGACCCTTCACCAGCTTCATAACTTTTCTTTGGATGCATATGAAGAACATACTAGGCAGAAACAACTGCAAGCAGCTTTGAGGGAAGTTCTGCCTTAACTGTGGGAAGCCTCCCTGGGCTTTCTACAGGCAGCCCTGCCACCAGCACCAGTGTGAGAAGGGCTGTGTGAAGTCAGGACACAGTGAAGGTCTGTATAAACATGTCAGCATTGGTAGACAAGCCTTGTACTTCCAGCAGTGTGCCCTATGGCCAAGTAGGCCAATGGCATCCTGGCCTGTATCAGGAATAGTGCAGCCAGCAGGACCAGGGAAGTTATATTTCCCCTATACTCATCACTGGTTAGGCTGTAGCTTGAGTCCTGTGTCCCGTTCTGGGCCCTCAATTTAGGAAGGATGTTGAGATGGTGGATCATGATCTGGAGAAGGGCAACAAGGCTGATGAACGGTCTGGAACACAAGTCCTATGAGAAGTGGCTGAAGGAGTTGGAGTTGTTTAGCCTGGAGAAAAGGAGGCTCAGGGGAGACCTTATGACTCTACCACTCCTTGAAAGGGGCTTGTAGCCAGGTGAGGGTTGGTCTCTTCTCTCAGGCAACCAGTGATAGGACAAGAGGACACAGACTTAAGCTGCACCAGGAGAGGTTTAGGTTGGACATTTGGAAGAAATTATTCACAGAAATGGTGATTTAACATTGGAATGGACTGCCCAGGGAGGTGGTGGAGTCACCATCCCTAAAGGTGTTTAAGACTGGATGTGGCACTTAGTGCCACGGTCTAGTTGACAAGGTAGTGTTAGGTGATAGGTTAATGATCTCAAAGGTCTTTTCCAACATAGCTGATTCTGTGATTCCAACAGCATAACAGAGCATGTGGACGCAGCCGCTGGAGCAGTGAACCATTGGCATGCACGAGAAGCAGGGACAGCCGCGCGCTAGCCCAGCAGCGGTGCAGTCGAACACTTTGGGCAGGTGGGACAGGAACCACCTCTAGTTACGCCGGGTGATCCGGAGCACGGGGGGTCCGCGCGACTCCCGACGGGACGGATCAGGGGTTCCAGCGCCGGCCTTCCTGCCTGACTGAAATACAAGCCTGGACACAGCCCTCCGCAGGTGGGGCTGCCTGGAGAGAAGCGGGGCCGTGCGTGCGGATAGGGACGTGATGCACGGCCGGGCCGGGCCGGGCCGCGCGGAGTCTCCGC
>VZTX01000279.1:174318-311782 GCA_013400915.1 Pardalotus punctatus | reverse complement strand
GAGAGCCTGCGGCGGGGCGGGGTGCGAGTGGCCGCGGCGGCGCTGAGCCGGGCGGCGAGGATGGTGCGGGGAGGGAGAAGTCCTGGCAGAGATCTAGCGGCGGCGAAGCCTCCCTGTCCTCTGCCTCCCAACCTCCCTCCCGCGGGGCCGAGGCGCTGGGGAGCATGAGGCGGCGGCGGGGACCTGTTGTGTAGGGGGAGGCGCGGGCTGAGCGGCGTGGCGGGCAGGGAGGATGAGGAGGACCTGCTGCCGAGGCGCTCGTGTCTGTCGGCGACCGGCCATGCCCTGGGCTGCCACGGGCTCGGGAGAATCCCCTTGTGTGGAGTGCTGACAGGGGAGCCCTGCGCCCCTAGGTCTGCGCGGAGCGGCGGCCGCTTCCCGCTGGACTGCGGCTTCAGGAAGAGGAGAGCTTGAAGTGTTCTTCGGAAGCTGGAGTTGCAGCCTGGTTCATTACTTGATTTTTTTTTTTTTTTTTCCTCCCCTCCCCCTTAATGATTTGTTTCGCGTGTCTCTCGGGGGAACGTCTTAGGAATGGTCATTTTTAGCAGTGGAATCTGCTGCGCAAAGGAGGATTATAAAAAATCTCTATGAATGATAGACTCGATTGCTAAACCTTGCCTTGACCAACCTTCTGACCCTCTGAGAGAACTCTCAGGGTGTGCGTGGGAAGGAAAAAAAATCTTCCCATTTGAAAATAAACTTGAAAAAAAAGACTTTTTTTTTTTTTTGAGAGCCTAACTGATTTATAATTACTTTTTTTTCTTTTTGTCTTGTTTTGTGATAAGTTGTTTTTAAAAGGATTGACCTACGTGGTTGTTTTGTAACTGGTGGAGAAAGGAAGGATCCCTGTCAAGCGTTTCTGATACGACAGCTTTGGTTTCTGAAGAGTTAAGTGGTGTTTGCATGATACACCTATTGCTAGTCTGGTAGCAGACTTTCATCGTTTTATTTGGTTTTTTTATTAACTGGGGCTGGTGGAGAGGGCTCTCTTGGTCAGAAGAATATTTGCACATATATATTTGTATATATTTTTGGTGGGGTTCTCCCCACAATTTATTCTTTCTTGATGACTCCTGGAGGTGGTAGTGGGCCCATGAAAGACTGTGAATACAGTCAGATCAGCACACACAGCTCTTCATCTCCCATGGAGTCTCCCCATAAGAAAAAGAAATCAGTTCCCAAGAGAAAATGGGAGGTTTTTCCTGGAAGAAACAAATTCTTCTGCAATGGGAGAATCATGATGGCTCGACAGACTGGAGTCTTCTACCTGACTCTTGTTCTCATCTTGGTCACCAGTGGACTCTTCTTTGCATTTGAGTAAGTGACTTTAAAGTCTTCGTATATCCCTTCTCCTCCTAGTTATTTATTTTCTGGCTGAAAGCAAAATTAACATTTTTATTTGGGAGAGAATGCTGATTGAATTCCGCTAATATTGGTTTATATAATTGAAAGTGTGGTCTGATAAGATGCTCAGGGGTGCACAATACTGTTTGGGTTATCATACTCTGTGGAAAACTAATGAGGATTAAGGTTGAAGTGCTTTTATAACCACAGGCTTCCAGCTCTTGGAAGAGTGCAAATCAGCAGGTTTGGGATGACCAGGAAATGATGTAGCTCGTCTGTCAATTACTCTGAGAATCAAAACTGGCACATGCAAAAATACTGACCCTCTGTCACAGAACTGAATGCAGGAAAAGCAGTATCTTTTGTTATTTTATGAATTAGGCATGTTTTTTTTTTTTTCTTGTCGTCGTTTAGTAGCTTGTAGGTGAGAATTTGAAGTGAGAAGAAAAAAAAAGAACTGTACAATTTTGCATGTACCTAGCTTTCCACCACTAGGTAACAGCATTACTTTCTCTTTGTGATGATAACTTGTGTGTGAGTTTAGTCTTAGTTTAAGCTACATTTGCTTTGGACGTTTGGTCTTGTATTTTTTTTAAGCAAGCTTCTGGTGTCCTTTTAGGGCTTTTTTTTCTCTGTTGCTCTGGAGTCCTTTTCATCTATATCAACTGAACAAACAGTGACAGCAAATCAAATATACAGATTTTTGTACTTATGTTGTAGTAGTTAAATTAACTACACATGGCAGTAAAGAATTAGGCACTTTATATGAGCAAAACAGTTTGACTTTTATTTACTTATTTTTATTTAGGAACCAAGTACAAGGATGTTTACGCTGCTAAAACACTTCCTATAACAATAAGTGAGTTATCTTAAAGGGTTAGTGCTACTTTACCTGCTTTAAATTGTTCTAGTTTGTCTTGCAGCAGGAAAGTATCTCCAAATTACTTTTTTTCTGCAGTAAGAACTATTATTTATAACTAAACTTAAATGCTATCTCCAGAAATTGTTTGTTTTGCTTAGTGGTACAGTTGAAAAACAAAGGTCATTCATTACTTGGTGTCTTCAAGCAAGAAGATAGGGACATTAACAAACCCTAAATTGTACCTGTTAAATGCCAATCATCTTAACAATAGTGGTAGCAGTAAAGAAGATAAAAATGCTCAGCAAGTAACCAGTGGCTAAATGTGTATGTGAGCTCAGCAGGTGAATTGTCATTAGTGGGCTCCAGATTACTTTAGATTGATTTATTAAATATAAATCTTCTGCATAAACATTATGAAGTAGCTTGAATATCATTTGAGTAGTTGAAATAGCGCAGTCAGTGATGGTATCCACACTGCAAATGTGTTTACTTTCCTGGTTTTAAAGGGGTGTTAAAGGTGTAACCTGATAGTATTGCATCAGGACTGGGTGCTACTCTATTCTGTTTGCCGTGATTAAGCTTTTGGAAAGCTTTTCTGTGTGGGCTGACACTTGAATCTGTGTGCAGTCTCATCACCTTCAGCAGAGCCTCTGAAGGCTGCTGGACTTCCTGCAGATACCAGAATGTAAATGTAGGATTGAAACTGTAATGTTTTATAATCAGGACTGTAAAACTGATTTATTAAGCCACCATTTGCAATTTATTTTTATGTTTTGACACTTTGATCTTTCAGAGATAAATTTTCTTTGCAGCTGCATGATTCAGAACTGCTAAAGCAGGGTGAGCTGCTAGCTCTTCATCACCTTCTGATTTCATCACTGCTGTGAGCTACATGCCCTACCAGAGTTGAATTCTGCAACTTCCATCATGTCTTTGAGAATATTTGCAGTGTAACCATATGTGATTGACAAGATTTTTAGTCAAGCGTTTTCATGTATAGTTGGTGCTTATTTTAACTGGCAGTCTTGAAGCAGGGAGGAATCTTGGGTTTTATATAATACAACTATATAAATTCTCTCTGTGTGTACCGGTCTTGAGTCATTCTTGTATCACTTGCACTTTCCTATTAAGGAAAATCAAAGTAGAGGGTGGCAATGGTATTTCATTATTATAATGATAAGGTAGATTTTGGTCTTTAGAAAGCGCTTGCATTGAAAAATTATTACTCATCCTCTGAAGGCTAATTAAAACCCAAATCTAAAGACTGTGAGAATAGTGTTCAGTATGTTTGTGATGTTTAACTGCAGAGGATTGTCAGTGTTAGAAAAAGAGGGGAGTCTCTTATTGAAGAGTGTTACTTTCAAGCAGTTTCTACTTGTGTCTGTTCCTAGTAGTTACTGTTGATCAGTGATAATATCCTGAGTGTTAAGTGTCACTGTTATTATTGGCTCATTTGCTTATGGGACTCCTCATTACCCAGCCATTTATTGAATATGACAGAAATGTCTTTCAGTCCTTTGCATACATGTGGAGAAAAGTGGTTTTTAAATGGGCATGTGCCGTGTGTGTCTGAAATGTAAGGTCAAACTGCCATTGAAGAGGAATTGGAATTGTTTGGTATTTTTTGCTGCAGTGGAAATAAATTATTTTGTTCCCTTTGGTTTTGGAAACTTGAAAATAGGTATTCATGGTCCAAGTCATTCCCTGGTTACAGGCAGAGAAGGGGGGAAAAGTAGGAAAGGGATTACTTTGACAGCTAATTCCTTGGAAAGAATCATGTTAACATAAACAGTTGTCCTTTATACTTTGGTTTCATTTGTTCCTTCAATGTGATTTCCTTCCATTCTTTTTATTTTACTCTTGACACCCATACATCTAGAGCTATATCTCATATGCTTTGGAATAGTATCCAGGGAAGAAATACATTTCTCTGAGTCAACAAATGCTTGGTCTCCAAAAGCAAACATATGTCATACATCTTGACCTGTATAGCTTTTGACACTGAGTCATGCCTTTGTAATCGTTGTTTCTTCGTATTTATGCTTTTGTGCTTTTTTTCCTGCCTAGTTTCTCCAGCTCCTGTTTTCAGCCAGTTTATTCCTTTCCCTCTGTTGACTTTTATCTCTCATATACTCTAAGTGCATCACCACTTCTTCCTTTTATCATTTCACTGTTCTTTTTTATTTTCAAAGAGATAAGCCAGAATTTGCTTAAAAGAAAAACAACAAACCATGAGCTTTCAAGGAGGTAAAATATTTATAAGTCCTGCTTCCCATCCCTTCCAAAGGAAGAGAATGCAAATGACATGCAGTTTTATTTCTGTAACTTGTCTATTAAATGTAATGTGAATGATTGCAAGCACTTTTGGATCCTAAGAGGGATGCTGTGCTGCGTTGTTCTTAAAAATTATACCTGTTTTAAATTGCTGAAGATGAGACACCACACATTACTGAATTTGTCTTTAGAACTTGGGTATGTTATTTTACCTTGAAACTTTTTCCTAACTCTAACCTTGAGTTATTTAGCTGTTTTCTGTTTTTTCTTGTAAATTTGGCCTTGTGTTGCATTTTCTTTTTTTCCTTTGTGTTGCACCACTACACGGACATGTATATTTTTCTAAACTGTTTAGCATTCATTTATCAAGGTAGCTGCATGTAAAGCTTAGAAAACAAATTCCTCTCCCCAGAGCAAAGATAGCATCTGTAACTGAAGGACAGATCTGTTCCTGTACATAGCCAGTTCAACCACTGTATTTACATGTATGTAAAGTCCTTTATTTGTGCAATACAGGCAGAAGTAACATGCTTCATATGTACTGCACTTAGCTAGATATACATATTCAAAATAAATAAGAGCCCTTTATGCTTATGGTCATTTGGGGTCCTGTTTTCATTGGTTACAGGAAAGCAAAATGGAGGCTGAATGACATGTTTGACACAATAGAATCTGTGAAACAAACATTGTGGTTAAGTGGCAAATCTTGTGTGGATGCACAAGATGACGAGTTCCAGAGCAGTGGCAGACGACTTTGGCTGTGTTGCTACCATCAGTTCATGCTGCCTCTGTGTGCTCCCTTCCCTCTAGGACCTCTCTGGGCAGGTAGCAGGAAGGAACATGTCTGCACCTGAGCTGCTTCAGCTCAAGCAGGCAAATTAAACTTCCCATAAAATCTGGGTTTAAGTGAAGATGCTGGCTGAACTGAATTGACTCAGGCACAGTCATGTTTTCTTCTGTCAACTCATTTGCAGGGTGAGTGGCTCTGGAAGAAGGTTGAAGCAGATGGTAGAATGCTGGAAGGGCTGAAGCAGTGCAGCTTTTTTCTCTGTAAATGTGAATCAGAGCCCTATCACTTCTAATACCATTTGACGCTTGCACTGATTCAACAAGCTGGAGGGTTTTCTAGTTTGTTTATTTTGAGCTAACTAACACTTGATTTTTTTTTTTTTTAATAGTTTTTTTTTTCTGTGAACATTTGTGTAATTGCATTTTCTTGCAAAAGATGGATGCTGGAAAATTATTTAAACTGAGGCTGTTTATATACATACGTGTGTACAAACCATTGATTTCTATGCTCTTGCAGTTGCTGGCAACCTGCTCCATGCCTCCCTCTTTGAAAACCAGTGTGACTGGAGGACATTGATGAGTCATACTTTTCTGATGCTCTGTAGGTTGTTCAATATTGAACTTCTGTGGCAAAGTGGTGTAACTTGCTGCTCACTGCAACAAACCTCTATGTGTAAACACTGATGTCAGTAAGCTGAGCATTTTCACTGGGGTATCAACAGCTCTTCTCATCTTATGACAAGTGTCTTCTGCTCTTGCAAGAGCGGACTCTTAGTATGAGATTGCATTCCAAGTAGGTGGAATGTTCTTCATCTAATAAGCTCCTTTATCTTTCTTCCTCTGCTCTTAAGGCACGTAAGTTACTTGTGTGTCTTGATGACCATGTCCTTAAACCACGAGTTCCTTGGAAGAAAGTGTTGCCAATCTGACTTCAATCTGACTGCTAAAGGCTGCTCTAAACTTATAGGACATTTCCTGTTGAAGATGTCAACATGGATTTTAAAGCAAAAAGTGTAGTATATAAACTAAAATTATAGTTCAGGAAGAGAACTGCATCCTCTTCTACATGGAATGCAGTCACTGTCTAATTGTGCATAGTGACATAGGCGAATGCAGTGTTGAGTAGGTGTAATTTTCTCCCAGCTTTTTTTTGTTAGGGTGGTTTTTTTGGTTTTTGGGTTTATTTTTTGTTTGGGTTTTTTTTTTTCAAACCCCCATCATTAAAATTAAAGCAGAGGAATATTTCTGTTCCTCATTTTGCCATATTATGCGTCTCTGATAACTTAGTGAAAAAGGCATGGAATAGTAAGTCTAATCTTTAGGGTTTACATTTTGTATTGAGCAAATGATACCTTCAATTTCTAAGGGACAGTATGTGTTTCAAGCAGATGTTGTTTATTCTTTGCACTTAATTGCCCTGAAAATGTTAACTGTCAGAATCAAATATCTCTCATGTACTAAGTATATCTAATACTTTTTTCTTGATGAGGGACTTTTCTTTCCTTCGTTGCAAAAGAGCTTGCTTAATCTCCTAAGTTTCCCAGTGATCTGAGCAAGTCTGTCTGCTGAAGTTTCTCCCTGACCAAAAGAGAGTAGTTTTGAACTACCATATCTCAAAAGCAGCACATCACTGAGCAAGTACGTCAGTGTAAACTTGTAAACTCGCTTTGAATGAATTATATGATAGATGTTGAAATCCTTTCACCCAGAAATGAACTATTGGCATTTGATATTAAGTCATGTGCTTCCATTTTTCAGGGCCAGGTCTGTTTATATGGAAATAGACAATGATTAAATGCTTCATTTTTCTGGGTAAAATTCTGTGAGGAAAACAGAAGGATAACTTCTCATGTTTTTCAAAGTCGTGCCTTCTTTAGTTCCCCTGAAACTGGAGAAACTTTGAATGGTTTAGTAACACTAACCCGCTTTCCAAAACAGCTGTTAAACAGCTTTTTTCTTTCTTTATGAGGGTGTTTGGTTTGTTTTTTGTTGGTTTTGTTTTGTTTTTGTGGGTTGGGTGTTTTTTAAGTTTTGAACACTTTTTTTCCCCTTTTTCTACTTACGTTTCTGTCTTTTCTTTGTGGAGGTGCGGGGAAATTTAAATCAGGAGTATAGTGTTACAATGGGATGTTGGCTTCTGGGTTGTCGGCTTCTCAGATACTACATCCTTTGGGGACCTTGAGGAAATCATTGTGTAGCTTTGGATCATCAATACATGTGCATTTTCAGAGTGAAATATGAACATAAAGTGGTCATCTTTGCCTGATGCCCCCCACACTCTTGGAGAAATGGGAAATTCCATCACTGCCAGCTGGGGGGGTGGTTTTGAGGCTCATTGTAAATGTTGCAGATAGGTGTAAAGCCTTACCTGGAATATTTTATATCCATCCCAGAGAAGGGGGAGAAGAGGTAATTTCATTAGTTTAGTAATTTTGATATATATATATGTATATGTATATGTATATCTCTTCAAATGTTTACAAATGCTGATGGATAATACTTTTTTATGTCTTGAATCTCCAGAATGAGTTTTGACTTGTAAACTTGTGACAGTTGTTTGATAAAATCTATCTTAATTCATCACTTTAAAGTTTGAGGTTTCTAGTGTTGATATCTGCATAGTATGCCTGTTTTATTTTGTCCTTCCCTGAGCCGGTACTGTTGCCCCTTTGTCATAATGAATGTGTGTTAACGGTATAAAATGTATCTTTTGGATACTAGTATAGGAGAATGATGTTAAGTGGATTTACACTATTGAACTTTCTATCTGTTCTTCTTGGAAGACTGGTATTGTCACGTGGCTATCTCTGGAAGTCTTCCCATACCAACCCTGCAGAAATTTTCATTCGTGTTTGAAAGATGATCTTTTTCAGGTGTATTCTCAAGTTAGTCTCTCAGGAATCACGTTATATATTTAGGTTCATGTGAAGTATTCTTTTCATTCATGCTGAAAATTTGACTAATTATGCAAAAAATACCTTTGTTGCTACATGATTTAATTTCTGTCATAGCTGTCATGTTGCATTGTTATTTTGTAAATGGCATTTGATACAAAACAAAGTATCTCTGGTCTGGATGACCAAGAAATTATCTTCCTTGGTGGGGGGGAACTGAAAAAATATTGTATTAAAAAATACCTGGGTCTCTTTTTTAGATTTTAACACATAAGTTTTACCTTTTAAGTAGTTAAAAACCCCAGCAAAATAAAATTTATAGTGGAAATGGTCTTTCTGTTCTACTGCAGCATTGAACTGTTGACTGTAGCACTCACACACAATCTAATTAATGAGAAAGTGAAAATCGCTGCAGAAGAGGAGAAAGCTGAGAATATTTTTAACTTTATAAGCTACATGATTGTTTCAAAATGGCCCAGTCACAAAAACACACAACACTGGCTTTAAATACTGGAACATTTTGAAAAATTGCTTAAAAAGCTGAACAGCATTATCTAGGAATTTTTCTTATCCTGACAGATGATTCTTCTTAGTGAGGCTGTAGTAGCTGATGATCACTTCAGATCCAGGCTGCTGGTAAAGGTTTGCGTGTAGCCATGCAGTTCATCTTTCATGTGACAAAGCTGAAGGAAAAAGGGGGAAAATCCCCTGAAGTCAGCTGGAACTACCAGAAGTTTATTAAACTTCATATAATTACAGCCCATTTGTTGTTCAGAACTTAATACAAAACTGTAAAGTGGATAAATTTTTTACAAATCAAAGAAAGAAACAAACTGAGAAATCAAGATGAAGCGTATGTGTAATCGCCCCAAATAAAATTCTGTTCATATTTCTCAGGTTGCAGAAGTATTAAATGATACTAACATAAAATATACTTACAGGAGGATGCTGAAGTTTTTTTTAAGTTTCAGTTTTGGGCAACGCATGCTCTGTCCTTTACTCTGTTGCTTCTGTTCATAGTTGAGCTCCTGCTCATACTGCAGTTAATAGGCATAGGATGCTTTGCATTTGCAAAGCCTGACTGTGGGCTTTCTGCAGCATGGAGCTCTTACCCAAATGCATCCTAGAACTTGAACTACTAAGTTGACAGTGTGCTGTAGTGCTGTATGATTTTACAGTTCTGTATCCCTGATCACTTCCATGTCATCAGTGTCCATAGGGTTTATTCACATTATTGTGGGATGGTGGCTAATGAGGTCTTACATAATGAGCTTGGCTAATGAGATCACAGCTGGTTTTGTTTTATGTTTTTCCACTCCTGCTGTCCCCTGAAGTTGCTTGCTGCAGTAAACACTGGCAGTGTGCATTTGTTGTAGTAAATATGCAGTCAGTTCAGCTGCTTCTATAAATTTTACTCCTATTAAAAAAAAAATAAATGATGAAACAGAAATCAAATAGAATACTGAAAATCAAATTGAAAACGGAGAACCTGAACTCAGAAGCTGTTTTACATAAAATCTGAAGTTTGTGAATTTCGTGTTAGAGTTTAAGTGCAAGATAACATTTTTGTGTTGAATGAATCTATTAAATTATCTTGAGGGCTTTAGTATAATTTCTTGTACATATATGAATATATATGAGTTCTTAAAAGCAAGGAACAGATGTATTAGAATTTTTTAGTATTTTAGCATAAACACTCAGCGTAATACTACAAATTACAAATGTAGATTTAAAACATTGTCAGGAATCGGAAGCTTCCTCTTCCCCCACCTCACAAAAGGTGTACAAATACAAAATTTCTCTGATTTTGATAAATTTTGTATACCCTCTTTTTTGAACTGTGTATCATTGTCTATATATCAGGAAATTGCAGTCCTGGACTTGCACGTCCATTGCAGCTGTGAGATACCCCACTGGTTAGGAATGCCATCATTCAGGGCAGAGGAGCGTCAGACCAGCCTGTAGTTAAATTTTGCTGATGTGCTTGCTTGTTTGTGCACAGGGTGTGGGTTTTCATGGCACACCTATGCATGTTCCTTAGTAGACACTTCTATTGGCTAAAAGGGTTTTCTAGTGTTCAGTTAGTATATGGAAGGGTTATAGTTGTTCCTAATTTTGAACTGTGTAGAGCAGTTAAAAGTACTACGAAGTAAAGTAAAAGCTAGAATAGTGGCGACTTGTCTGTCCATCAGCATTGCAACTCAGTAATAAACTTGCTTCTTGTGAATGTGGTTTCCTTAGAGCTGAAGCTCATAACGCTTCTATATGGAGAAAAGTACACTTTTTAAGATACTTTCATCATTTAACATTATTTGAACTCTTTCCAGGGCTGGAGAGGCATTGGGTGTGGGAATAGCAAGTAAACTCTATCATTAGTCAGAGTAGATGGGTTCATGGAGTGTGCTGCGTGGTATACCAGAAATTGGAGTGCGCTGTTAAAACAGCGTATTTACTTCTGATTTGGTGTATTTGGAGAAGAGAAAGCTCACAGGAGAATCCTATTTAGTAAGTACCTGACTGGAGAGAGGGAATGAAAAAAAAAAGGGCCCTGGACCCTTCTCAGCTGTGCTCAATGACAAGACACAAAATGAATTACCATTTAAAAAGAAGAAAAAGGGTGGGGTTTTTGGGTTTTCATTTTTCCTTTTTTTTTAGTCTGCTTGCCTGTTTTTTTTCGATTTGTGGGGTTTTCTTGCTTGAAGGTGAGTTAACATGGGCACAGGTTGCCCCATGTGACTCTGGACATACCAACCAGATATAGAACTGAGCAGTCTTCTCTAGGTGATTCTGCTTTGATCTGGGCTATTTAGACTGAATTTTCAGAGGTCCTACCCTACCTCAGCTACTCTGTGTTATCTGTGGAATTAAGAGAACTTACCGTAACACAGTAAAGCAAGATGTTTTTAATCTAGCAAGATACTTTTAATCTTGTTTTGATGACCTGTATATCAGCTGCATACTTCATGACAACTTCAGTTTTATTTAGTTATAAAATCTGAACCTAAAGTCTCAGTCTAACAAAACTTTAAATTTCCAAATGAAAGTCATGGCTGTCCTTTCTGTCCCTTCTCTTTTCTCACATTTGAATGTTGCTCTCTCAGTTCAAAGTACATTTTCCAACAGTTTTGGAGGTTCTTTTCCTGCTGTTCCTCACCAAGTTTTGCCCTCTACTGTTCATCTGGCTTTTGCTGAATTATAGTTAGTGTTTTCTTTTCTTATAAATAACAGCATTCAGTTTTAATAAAGTAAATTTCTTACAGAAGGATGTCTCTGTATGCAGTTGTTCCAGGAATGTTATATGTTCATCAGGTTGTTTTTGTCTTGCTTAGCGAACTTTTCTCTCCTTCCGTCTAATATTCCCAGACACTTGATCACTTTTAATAGGCCAAGATCACTGTTGCTGTAGAAGGGATGTGAAGGCAGTGAAATAAAGCTGAAAGATTTAACTTTTTCTTTTCCATAGTCATAAAAAATGAGTGTGCTATTTTTTTTTTTCCTGTAATCTGCATTGTTTACCTATCTTATTATGCAGATATGTGAAATCATGGGGTCTGTCTCCTAGTGCTTGAGCCAAGTCAAAAAGTTGTTTGGATCCTGCAGGTTCAGCTTGCTCTTTGAGCCTGCTACTTGACAAAACCAGCTTCAGATCAGCTCCTGTACCTTAAATGATAGTGTGTTCCAGCTTCTGGACTCGTAGATATAAAGGATAAAATGGCTTGTGTGAAAAGCTGCTAAAGCAGGATTAGTTATCTTTGGGGAATGGAAAACCCCTGAGATAGGTCAGATTAATCCAAGCTTCCTTTAAATGGTGATTTGCTAAAAAAATTAAATGTCTAAATAATTCCATAAGGCAGGTGTCCAGTTCTGGATTAAAAACAGGAAACAAAATTATAGGAGAAGAAAGCTTAAATAAAACAGTGTATTTTATTGAAGCAAAATATATATGAATCTGTATGCCCTATAGCTGCTATCAGTGTTAAGTTTCTCCAAAGCTGGTGAAGGCCAAGGGGGACAACTCCCCATACTGCATATCCAAACCACTTTTTTAGAGTGAACTTCATGCCTGTAGACCTGCTTGCTTTGTTTGAGAGGCCAGGAGTTGGCATTCCACTTAAGAATTCAAATAAAACTTGAGAGTATTTTATAGGAGCATCCCAGTTTCCTTTCTGTTTAGCGGTCTCAGTTGCAGCAAGATTAATCTGATGGTTGTAGACTGCTGAAAAGGATGGACCCACCTCTTCCCTTCTCCCAGGCCTCAGATGTCACTTCTTTTGTCCTGCTCTGCTGTTTTCCCCACCCCATGATGAGCCACTTCAGGGAGTTCCCTTCCTGCCTAAAGCCTATCCTTCCCTCCTGCCCACACAAAGAAGAACTTTCTGCTGCTTTAGATCACTGAGCTGAATCCCTAAAAATTCTGAAAAAATGTTATTACCAGTGCAAGGCAGGAGGAAGTGAGAGGGAGGAGATTGTCAGATCATCTTAGCTGTGATTTAGAGCTGTATCCCAACCTGAGGAAACTTGTTAAGTAAGTAGTCTTGGCCCTTTGGCATCTGTGAGGGTGCAAACAGAATGTCTTAGTTGCTTAATGAAAATTTACAGGGTTATGACTTTTTAACCCTATTTTATTTCTGAAGTAACTGGGTTGTAGTTTATAGAACTTGAACTGCAGCATCTTTCAAATAGCACCCCTTAGTTGTTCACGTCTTAGGGATTTTCTGATTTTTGTATTTTTAGACACTACACCCACTTTGTAACACAACACAGGGGCAGGAACTGAAGCAGTTCTTCTTTCTGCATCATTTCTTCAGTAGTCTGCATTCCCCATTTCCAGGCTGCCAATGTATTGTATTGCATGTTATAGCAGAACATATGGAAAGTTTCATGAATGCTTCTCGACTTTAACCTGTATAAAAACAACTGAGTTAGCTCAAAATATGCTAAACTGAACCAGGAAGGGAGCACTGGCAATCCTTGCCATTTCTCCCAGTTTCAGCTGAGATAGCAAACAACACAGGGAAATAGCTTGTTTCTTCACAGTCCCATTTAGTTGCCTGCTTGAGTGGGGGTTTTTTTTGTTTTGTTTTGTTGGTTTGTTTGATGTTGTAAATGTTAAAACTTTCACCTTAGAAGGAAGGACGATAAAGCAGTTGATGGAAATTTGAGCAGCCTGCATGAAAGAGACTTTTGGAGTGTATGTCTCTATTCACAGTGCAATTTAAAAAATGGCCTTTAAAATTATTTTGTTAAATAAGACACCTAAAGCTAATTAGAGCAGAAGGAATTGTCTATAGAGCAGAAGATGCAGAGGAAGTTGTGGACTGAAATCTGGCAGAGATTAATCTCATTCAATAGAAAACCTTGAGAGGGTAATCATTCTTTTTACAAGACACAAAGCTCAGAAGGCTCTCTTCACGTTGAGGTGTGGAGGCTTTGAGACTTCTCATCACTGATGAGTATTTATGTTTAGAGTAGACTATGGGATTTTTTTCTCCACAGGCTCTTTTAGGATCAGGCTGCACTGTGCATTGTTTTTTAATGCTAGCCTCTGAAAGCTGCAATTTCATTTCCAGTACTTGAGTATATCAAAAGTAATGTGGTGGAGGGCAGAGGGACATTGCAGAGGAAAGCCTATAAGGACTGGGTGGAGTAAAATAATTTTGCTTTTTTACTCAGCTCATACTTGAGAAGAGTTTTGGAAATAGGCAATTGACTATGAATGTGAAAATCAAAACAGTCTGATATGTGAAAAACAGCTGACATACTTGAGTCCCAGTAAGTGAAACTGTTATGCGCTGATATCCAGCTTGATTGAAAGGTAAACATACCCTTCCCAATGCACATACCTTTCTATTATTGCATCCTAGAAAACTTTAACCAACAGTTGAAGCTGCTGAATGATAGTCTGAAGGTGCAATTACCCAATGGTTGACTGTTCTTGGTGAAAGTAAGTTTATTTTCTATTCTGAAACTTTATAAACAGTTGTTGGCACTAGCTCTTGCTGTTGCAACAAAGAAATGGCATTTGTGAAAGGAGATCAAAAGTTTGTTGCTTCTTAGTTCAATACAAAAAAAGCAACATTTTAATGAAATAATACTGTCACTGAAATAATATTTTAATTTCAGCTTTATTGCAAGTGTTATTTCTGATTGCAAAGTAAAGGTCAAAGATGTAGGAAGTGTGTAATTTGTTACTGAAATTGATCCCTACAGATAAGAATTGCGTAGTTACATTATTCATCCAGAAAGAGTGCATTCCTAGGCCAGCTATACTTGTCCTCATATTCTGAATGACGAAAAGACAGTTTTTGAAGGTTGTTCAATGCATGCAGAAGAGTCGGGGGCTGGGGGGGAACAAGGAGTGGGGAAGAACTGCAGTATTTGCCGCAGTATTTGCTTCTGGAAATAAATATCATATTCTTAAGGGAAAGTGGTTTTGTTTCCATGTTTAGTTAGTACCTATAAGTAAGCTGGTAATAACTTCAGATATGCATGCTGGATTTTTCAGCTGTTAGTACTACATCCAGTACTGTAGACAGAGTTGGACTGTACTCTTAAGTTGCTTATGGATGTTGTGTCCTATCAACATCTCTCTCACTTCAGAGCCTGAAAGTTAAAAATAAGCGTATGAAAAATAGGTGTGAATAGATATGAAATGTTGACGAGACATGTGATGAAACACTGACGGTCCTGCTTCATCAGTGCACAGTGAAGAATGCTGGGAATGACAGCATGGAACATAGAACTTTGTTATTTGACTCCTTTGGAGTTTGGTTATTTATATATTTGTTTTAAGAGGGGGTCAGAAAAGAGAGCTGTTAAGGACAGTTATACCAGTAATGCTTTAAGGTTTCAGATTCTTTTTGTGGGTTTTTGTGGTTTTTTTTTAGTCCAGAAATACCTTTTCTTACCTGCCTGGTTTCTCCTGTGCTAATCTTTCATGACAGGGGAGCTCTGTAGCTCTGACCAGCATTGTTCTTTTTTTGACTTTCAGTATGATAATGGTGAGGGAAAGACCTAGGAGACTGGCTTGCATGTTACATATAGAAGAGATAGTGGGTTGTTCTGACTCTTGGTTATACATAGGCAGAAGTCTGCAAGTGTGGCCATCTCTCAAAGATGTATGTTGTGTTGTCTTTGTAAAAGTATCGACATTTGCCAAGAACTTGATTTTTAACAAGGAAAATCTGATACCTGTGCCTATGCTGGATATGCCTCTCTGAGGGCAAGGCAGAATTCCTTTACTGAAATTACAGTTTTGAGCAACGCCTGCCTAACCATGAGTTTGGTAGCACAGCTGGTTTTGGGAATTAAGCTCTTCTCTGTGGGGCTGCTTTCACCTGTGGCTGTAGGCAGCATAAATAAGAAACACTGAAACTGCTTCATTCACCACGTGTCTTTCTGCAGTCTCGAGATCTGTGTAGTATTATTATTATTATGCAGAAGTCATCTTTGCTTCAACTACAGTTAATCTCTAGAAGTGCCCCATCTATACCTTTAAGGGAAGTGGGACTCTGGGGGGGTCTGAGGTGGAGGTCTTAAAAGTAAAAGGTATATGATAGAGGAAGGGGAGCCTGGTATAAGAGTATCAAATTTAACTTCTACAGACATGCTGGCGTTTTATTTCATTTTGGCAGTCCTGAATGTAGCAATCTTGCAGTTAGTTTTAGAATAGTTTTTCTATGTGTAGTTACTAGACTGGTAAGTTCCCAGTTTGTTTCAGAATAGCTTTTCTGTGTGTAGTTGTTAGACTGGTAAGTTCCCAAACAGGCACTATTTCTGTTCTTTTCCACATACTGCCCCCCAAACCCACATCTTCCCTTCTTTTCTCTTGTAGTACTAATACCTTACTCTTTTCTGTTGTGTTCTGTGGCTTGATGCTTTCTCCAGGACTTTTCAGAGAGCCATAAAAGAGGCAGCACTGCCTCTTCTGCTCAAGACAGCTTTTGAACCTGTTTCAGTGATGGGAAAGGTAAAAGGAAGGGCTTCATTAATTTTGTAGTGATGTTGTAGTCTTGCATATTTTCATCTCATTTTTGCAAGTCCTCCGGATAAGTGAAAGTTCTTGTTTTTCAGTGCTCCTCTAAGTGAGGAGGAAAACACTATAGGTAATGAGAGTACTAGAAAAGAGTTGCTGTGCTGTGTCGTTTCAAGGCATTTGGCTGTTCAGGTGGCACTTACTTGCTACTGTTACCTCTCACAGTTCTCACAGTGTAGTCACTGGAGGAAACTGGGGAAGGTTCGGAGATGCTCTTTGCAGGCAACAGAGTACAACTGTGAGTGAATAGAATTGGGTGTTCTGCACAGGAGATTACTGCTCTGCTCTATGAGACAAGGTGGCTTGATGCGTCCCCTGTTTCTAACACGGTAAGTAATGCATTGTACAGAACACTTGTTCCAGTGTGGCTAAATGCTGCTTGTATAGGAATAAAAACACAAACCCCACTTTGTAACTAAATACTGATACTGCTTTTCAGTCAAAGTTCTGAGCAAGTTGCTTAAGTGGAGCTATTTGATCTAAGTACATGTCAATAATGAAACACGGCACACCAAAGTGACCGGTGAAACTGCCTTGGTCTTGATGACATGGAATTTGTAGCAAATTTAGGTTAACAAAGTCCATGATGTAATGGTTTTTAGTGTATACACCACACTACTTTTCATTTTATGACCATTGTATGTGCTTAAGACACTATTTTTCACCAGGTAATACAATGCTGATAGTTTGATAATTAAACACACCAGCCCTATATTTGCTGGTTTTGATTTTCATATTGTAGTGCTTCAGAACCTTCTTGTTTGCTATCATTTTTTGTAATTACTTCCAACATAATGCTTGTGTTCTGATTCTGACAATCAGCTTTCATTTGTGCTTTTTATAAATCAGCATTAAATATTAATCTTTTTTTGTTTTGACAGTGCAGAAAACGTACTGCTTCGGCTTTGGTCATATATCATAGTCTAAATTTATTTTCAGTTTGTAAGATGACTCTACCTTTTGATAGCTTGTGTTGACTGAAGTGGACTAAAGTTCATTTAGCATTGATGGAAACTGGAGATTAGCTTGGTTCTCCAGTGACAGCATTGGTCTAGTGTGCATGAAAAAAGAATAAATACATCAAAGTAGTGTTTAACTATAAGTAGTAGTTACAAGTGGGTCAGGTGTTTATCTGATTACAGGCAACTCAGAGGTGTGTGCATGTGTGTGACAGATATACTGGATGAAAATTTTTGCTTCAGTAGAGATTTTTCTCATCTGTTGATCAGCAGGCACAAAACCTAGTTAGTACTAAACAGCTGTCAGGATGGAGAAGCAAAACTACCTTTGCTTTGCTGTTTGTTATTATTTATTAGTCCACTATAACTTGGGGTAGGTTTTTTTTTCAGTATGATTGGCACTGCCTGATTCCTTAGCTAGTTATCAAGGCTCCCTGCCATTTTGAGTTTATTTTTCTTGCAAAAGCCTGGGAAAAAAGATGAACCTTGTTCTGAAGGTCACTATGTCCAGCTGTCTTTCTGAGCAATGGGAGTGAATACATTTCAGAACTACTGACCCTTCATATATAATATTGTGCTGCTGACTGCCGTCATTTAAAGCGAAGATCCACAGGACACTGAAGGGATTTCAGCAGTTGTGGAAGTGAATAAGGAGCATGTCCTGTTAAGGTAGCTGAATGCAATAGAATTCTTGTATTGGCAGGTTCCACTGGAATTTTCTTTAAGCAAAAATTCATCCACGAACAAACCTTTTTCTTTTTTTGATGACAGCAGACTTTTAAAGGGGGTGTCTTTTTTATGGTAAGACGCCAACTAAATTTTAGTACTGTTTGTGACGTTGATACGTGAGACTGCTAGGAGAGCTTGAGTCTAGTAATCTGCATCCGTCTCTTGATCTCATGTTTGTGAACACAGCTGCGTCATCAGTTTAATAAAGGTATACCTGTAGGGCGGAGTCTGACGCATGGTGGAATTTTCTTTTTTTGCTTTTTGACTGGGGACAAACTACATCCTTTCCTAGGAAGTATCTTAAATGTAGTTGTGTTCTAGAAATGGGGTTTTTAGCATGATTCATGCTACAAAATGGAGACCAGCTCTGAGGTCCTGTTTATTGCAGCCAAAAATATCTCTTGGAAGGCACTGTATTTTAAGATGGTACCTTCCCAGTTTTTTTTCTACAGCCTTCTTTTTTTATTCACATGCTTATGCTTGAAATTTTTCTTCAGAATCTCTGTTATCAGTTTATATTCTGCCAGTAGGACTAACATAGTCCAATCAAACTCTTCAGAATAGTCCATTTCTCCTTGCAGCGTTGCTTGGTTAGATTCAGGATAGCAGTTCAACAAATTGTGTGCTTTGTGTTGTGCAAAACAACCATGCAAAAATCTGTGAAAAGAAATCTGTTGTGGACAAGGGGCACTGAACTATGACAGGGCTTTAAGAATCCATTCAGAAACCAGACTTCAGTGATGATTTCTGTGAAGTGAAATCTTCACGTATTTGGAAGACTTCATAGGCAATACTTATGATGTGTACAAAAATTGTTAAATGCTGTTAGTGTCAATGTAAACTGTTACTGTAGATCAGAAGTGGCATGTGTTTAATTACTTGAGCACAAGTAATTGTGCTGCTTTTACTGGAGAACTCATTCTCTTTCTAATAGTCCTGATGGTGCATGGAGTGATACAGGCAGTATAATGAAAGATGCTGTATTCCCTTGGATATTGCTTTCCTAACAATGGATGAGTTGGGTTGTTAAATTGAGAAATGTTTTGAATATTTTTGTTTTGATTGCCTGAACATATTCCCTTTTATTTCTCTCAAAAATAGAGAACCCATCACTAAAACTGTCAGTTTTCTTCATCACAAGAATTTCTTCCTTCTCCTCCCCTTCCCTCTCACCACCTCAGATACCCTAAAAAAAGGTTGGGGTGTATTTTAGTCAGAGAGGATGATGCTGAGAGAGTTACATTTATTGCCTTTGGATATGTAGAAGGATGATAAAAAATGGTTCTCCATATTATTTAGGATGTGACAGGACATTATGACTTTAAGTTGCAGGAGGAAGAATTCAGGTTAGAGGTTAGTAGATATTAGGAGAAAAGAACCTTTTCCAAGGACAAGTATGGGTAAGGACTGAAATAAATTTCCTAGGAAGATTGTGGAATTGCCATCACTAAAAGTTGTTTGCAAGGTGCGTTAACTCTAACAAGTTAACTAATCTGAAGTGATTCTTGTATAGCTGATCTTTTCTTGAGGAAGAGTAACTTCCAAAGATGGTGTCACTGCCATTATTCATGAATATATCTGTGAAATACTAGAAGGATTTTAGCTGAAACTGTTGTTTTTCACGTCTTTATTAATAATGCAGTGCAACTGGGAGTTGGGAGAAGGAGTGTGCTGTGTATTGAGTATAACATAATTATGTCACTTAATGCATTGTAATACATTGTAACTATTACTACATAGAGGTGATATTAGAAAGGACTTTTGAACTTCCAAAAACAGGGGTGCTATTGGGACTCACATAAGAGTTCTAAAAGGAGTCTACAATCTAGAGTTTAGCGTAATCATAGTAGACTATTGATGTCTGAAGAAATTACTATAAATATTCACTGATGTCTTAGGAAAGGTAATTAATGAAGTATGACTTTAAAAATGCCATAAGTTACCAAATTGATTAGATGGTATTTTCCAGTCTTACTACATTAAAAAAAAAACCAACTTGTTTTATTGTAAAGCATAATCTTTTTGTCTGTTCATATGAATCAGCTAGTTGTAAATGTATTTTCTCTGTAGTAGGAAAAATCACATCCCACCTAGTAAACATACAACTTCTAAGGTGATTCATTAGTCCATCTCTTGCAAAGCCCGTGGGGTTTTTGAAACAAATGGTACTGAACTCCTGGGCATTTTTTTTTCAGTTGTCACCTATGGTATGTATTATGTTGTAATAGGGAAGAGTTGGGCCCCTTTATTTCCTCTGGAAGAATAATGGCAGGTGAGAACAGCTTGGTGATGCCTGTAGCTTCTTTGATGGCCAGAGGTAGGCGGGACCTAATCAGGAGTGCCTGCCTCTTGCCTGCCTGATTTCTTGGATAGTGTATGCATAGCTTCTGGGAAGCCCTGGAGCTGTAGTATCTGCACTTACCAGCTGTCTTGACAAGTAACACCGAAAGGGCAAGTGCCTGCAGCCATATTCTGCCACTGGAGGAGATATATGCAATTTCCTTGTTAGAGACTGTGTGGGCAAGTATCTAAAACTTATTGAACTAAGATCAAAGGTAGGCTGAAACTTGCAGATCTTCCAAAGGGCTTCCATGTGATTTATTGAGCTCTAAATATGTGAATTTCTAAATTACAGTATGTATTATGACCTTCCAGTGAGTTTCAGAAGCATTGACGAGATATGTTAAAAATCAATAGTGTGTAAAAATATGTTTGGTTTGGCCTACATAAAATAAATCATTATGGAATCTGTTCTTGCTATTTGCATTACTAAACATCTGAATTTTATTGAACTAGTATGCAGGATGAACTTGTACCTAGGATTATCTTAGCAGGTTTACCTGTCCTGTGTTAGCTTTGGAATCAGAATGAGTAATGAAAACCTCAATTTAACAAGGTAACTTAGAGACAAAGACAGGTGATGAAAGCATAGGCAAACAAATTGCAGGACCAATCCTGAAATGACTAGAGGGACAGCAGACTGATCCACAATGGCAAGGGGAGGGTAGTTTGCTTCTCTTGCACTGTTGAAGTACGTCTGGGACAAGGAGGAAGGCTTTTTATGGAAATAATCTCTTAAATACGTGTGAGATCAATTTGACGGTGAGAGAACACTTGGATCTTGCAGCATGGCCGTAATTACTATGCTTAATTTGAATGTTCAAGTAAGTGATTTGAGTCGGTAACAACCACTTCTGGACCAGTTGTTTTGCAGATATTTGACATCTGGTTTGTGAACTGTAGCAAGGTGTTGTCACTCTGCTGCTGGTAGTCTCTACAGCACTCAATGAGCAAACAGCTAACCTGGTCTCTTGGTTAGAGGTAACTTATGACTTGTTTCCTACCATGTGGAATCCTGCCCTCCTTCTACTCTCTATCCCTGTGACAACAGCTGTGATGGTGCATTAAAAAGGAGAAGAGATCTCTGTTATGATTGGATGCCAAACTATTGTGCTCTGTGTGTGCTTATAGTATTTTGTGGCTGTAATGTTTTATATTATTTAAAAAATACTTGAAGTAACTATATGGGAGCTGTAAAGCTTTCATAGTTGAATGTTAAAAATTTGTGGGATAGGAATGGATCATAACTGCCTGGTATCATATTAATTGTGCCTGAGGACAGAAAAAGGCTATCTGTAGGTGGTAAGTTCAAATATATTCCTCCCCTTCCCCACCCTGTGCCCATTAAAAATACTGCTTTTGAGGCATCCTCTTCATTGTATGAAAATTCTAAATTAGTTTCTTTGTGGGCCAGGTTCCTGGCAGTGGGATTTTGTAACTAATTTCATCTTTGTCCTGTTTAGTTGGGTTTTTTCTCTTTTTTTTAAAATCTGATGTACTGTGGCAAAGACAAATTTAAGGTAAATAGTGTTACCTATTTTCTGTTTTCAGATATGATAGTTTATTGATTGTAGACTTTACTGAGGTAACAGGTAGAAGTAGGAACATATTGCTGTGGGTGATGCTAGACAAATCAATTAGGGCTTGGTGTTGCCCTAACCCATTCAGCTGGGTCTTTCCAAGAAGTTCATAAGGTTTTCTGAGCAATGGAATTGAAATTGGTGCTGCAGTTACCACTTGATAAGTTTGAGAATCAGCCAATGGAAGGGATGGTGCCATAGCTCTCCAACCATGTTTCTTCTGCTTCCATTGACTGATAAATATAAATTTTTTAAACCTTTAATATTAGCTGACAAAGAATGATTTGTATCTCAAAGGTTAGAAAATAATGTAATGTGCAGAATGAAGATATAATAGTTGCAGTGGTTTGTTTCTAAATTCATAGATATGCTTGCATTAAGTTCATGTGCTTATCAACATAATGTTCTATTTTTTCTATGAACTACTTGAATATATTTTATTGTGTTGAATTTTTGACAGAAAGCACTTCAATTTGCAGTGAATCTAGGAATATTTAGTCATAGGTTGAAAAAATTAATCTATTTTTAAATATTAGGAATGCTTGAAAAAAATTACCTATTAAGTAGATTAACCCTCCCCCCCTTATTTATAGTACCTCATTGTAATCAATCCAAATTACCTAGCAGTCTTTATTCTCTGTGGATGTTTTCAGGTGTATAACTTTAGATTACATTAAAACCTTCTGTATTAAAAAGACCTAGGGATTTTAAGGTTTTCATGAGGTTTACACTGAGTAATTGCTGGCATATTCAAGGCAGAAAAGTAAACTTTTTGACCAGCAAGTTCATTATTCATCCCATGCTGCCTGTTCTTGCCTTTTTTTGAAATCCTCTGTGGATCTTTTCTAACTTTAAATATTTTGCTTTATTTTACACTTCTGTATGTTATCAAAGATTTTTTTATACAGATTTTTTTTCTGATTTTTGTCTGCAGTCCAGTCCTCTCTATCTGAAAAGTATGAATTGAAATACTTCTGATCATTTTTCTAACTTAAGAAAATGCTGCTGCAGAGTCCATGAATTTTCTTTCTCTGCTTTTTCTAAGTTAAGGAATGCAAGTGCAGAGTAAAGCTTTCTTCCAGATTTGTCTTTGGAGTTTGTCGTCTACTAATTTGTTGGTGATTTAATGCCACAACATGCCAGATGGTTCAACTAATTTCTTTTGTATGCCTCTCTTTTCTTTTATGCACTTAAGAGTGATCTGAAAGACTTTGAAATTAATCAGAATGGGTACCTGCAAGGTATTCTGGAAATCTAAATTGGAGTTTGCTTTGGGTATCTTTTGCAGTTTGGATTGTTATCATGTCTTGTGTGTGCTGTAGTTGGGGTTTGAGGAGATCTTGTTCTTTGGCTAGCTGAGCCAAGATTATGTTGTATGGATTTTGTTTAAATAGATCTGGGTCTTCTTTCTAGCAGATAATGAAGATTATATTAAATCAGCTGTAAAATCCCCTTTGCATATGAGCCAGTGTCTGACTTCCTTCTCAGTGGAAAACTAGGTTGTCTTCTCTCAGTGATTTTTTTTTTTTTTTAATGCAAACTATTTACTATATAAGCAGTACCCATGGAAATACTGTTTCATTTCTGCTGTGCCTCTCTTAAAAAATTTTCTAGAAGGAGGCCAGGCTGCTTTCATTTTTTGTTTGTGGCTGAGATTATCCAAAGATAAGAGCAGGGAGGGACAGGACTACAAGGACAGTTAGTTTCTAAACCTGGACAGAACAACCAAGGTGCCTTGATGAGTTGGAGATGACTAGAAACAAATTACAATCATGGAAGACACAGAATAAGTAAAGCCCATTGCCACCTTTGTGTTGGCAATTCAGAAATGTCTTTCTGTGCAAGTCTTATCTCTCAGCTTCTTTCAGTAATATTTTATTGCAAATATCTGGCAACTCAGGTTTAGCATGACAAAAACAAAACAGCCTCCTCTTTCCACATCCTCTTTGATCAGTAGTAGCAGTAAATGTACTTGCTGTAGATTTTTGGCTTGTTAACATTGAGTGATAGCCACTGGACATTCGGTGGGACAAATGGATTTCCCTAACTTGCCTCTTCTCATCTGATGGCAGTAACAGCAGGAGGTTTTGGTCCGGTATGCAGGCAGTGAGAAATACTCTATTACTTGAGTTCTTCGTATGTGTATCCCCCAGCTCTCTTGCATCTTGGACAGTAGTTTACTTTTGGTGTCCTGCCAGAAGTCTGCTGGGATTTAGACATATACAGAGGAAGAAGGATTTGTAAAATGTCTGCTGTAAACTCATGCAAAGGTATACAGGAAATAGTTATAGATGACATGCTTTATATTTATGGAAATGTTTTTAGATGATACTGTGATTTTGAGAGTTTGACTGAAAGGATGTAAAGCCTACCTTTGAGCATGAAGAAAAACTGATTTGGGGCAATTTCATGTCATGGCTGTCCATAGACCCTGATATCTGATGTGGAGTCCTGTGCTGAATTAATCAGTAATACATAGGAGACTGAAAGATGTTAAAGCAAGTCTACTTTAAGGTGAAAAAGTGGTTAGAGCAATTTTGTGGACCAGTCATAGTTTTTATAAACTGAGCATGTTTTCAGAGGGCAGGAGTCCAAATCCAGGGATTCTTCTGAATACTGCAATTACTAAAAATCTGCTCTTGGATAGTTGCTTACAGGAGAAAGCAAATGTTTTTCTTTGTCACAGTCAGCAGAAATGTGAGCAACTCCTGTCAAAGTAGGAATTACTCCAGATTACTATTTGGGTGTGTCGGTCATTCTGCAGAGTAAGTGAAGAGTGGCCTGTTTTGGCATGGTTTCTTACTTCATAAATCTAGCCTTGTTATCAAAATTGGTTTCTTCCCCCCTTACAGGCAAGGAATTACGTTACATCATGCTTAGCAGAAATGCAGCAGAAAATACAGTCCTGTTTACCAGTTTCACAATAATCACAAATATTTTTCCATTATATATTTAAAAAATATCTACATTTTTAACTTGTCAGCCTCTGTTTTCATTGCTCCTAACATATATACTGAGAAAAAGACATTTTTGTTTAGAAAGTGTATCTTTATAAGAGGAAAGTAGTGAAGCTGCTTTTTAAGTCTTATGTAAAATCCTTTTAAAATAACTGCATCTCCTCTCCATGAAAATGCTATGGAAAACCCTCAGTTATGATATCTGCCCCCAGCACCCTCTTACCCTCCTTCCACAGTATCTCCAGTACAAAAAATAACTACTGGCAACAGCTGCTACTTTAGTGGGGTACTAATTTCTTTGTCACCTCTACATTTGGATTTTAATAAGAACAAGCACGCTGTTAGATATTCTTTATTTCTTTGTACTTTGTCAAAATCGTGTGGAAGGTTTGTCCTGGTCTTTTGGAAGTTATGGAAAAAAACCTGGAAAATAGAGAGTAGGTGGACAGCATGATTGTGTGTGTTCTGGTCCTTAGAATGTCTAAGATGAAAGTAAAATGGTTGAACTTCGTTTCAGTTCTTCATCTTCCTTGTGTGGTGGAATGGCCAGCAGAGAATTTGGAGTGTTTTTTGTATATGTGTGCATACTGTACCCAGAGTTTTAAAGTGAGGTAAAAATACTCAACTGATATTTACTGTAAAGTATAACTAATGTGCTTTTGTATGTTTCCCTTACTTTCTCCCTCTTGAATTCTTTTAATCAGAAACAGATGAACCATTGAAACTTAAAAATCTCTTTGAAAACTGGGAACTGAGATAGCATGCTGCCTCACTTTAGGCTCGTGATTGCAGCCTGAGTGGAAGGAGAATGTGCACAAAATCCTGGAAGTGCAGATCACACACAGTGAAATGTAATACAAGTGAAAGAATGATACTGTCTTGAATATACTCGAGTTTTGTCTTACGAAAACAATATGGCAAACGCAACAAGTTTGGGGTTTTCATAGTGTCTTTGTTTCCAAAATCATGTCTTTTTTTTTTTTTCACTGAAGCTATTGGTTAAAATCTCAGTAGTAAGCCATATAATGGTTTATATCTCCCTCTTTCTTAAAAATATCTATGTGTACTTTTGGATGTTGTTTTGTATATACTCTAAATTACTAGAAAATGGGTGTGAGAATTCTGTAATTGTTTGCCCTGTTTGGCCAGGAGATTCTGTAGCAGTTTCAAAGGCTGAATCTGCAGCTAGAGACAGAAACAATTGCAGCTGATTGGCACAGAACGTTTCTTTGGAATTTATCCTGTTACCTGTTTTTTCTTTTCTTTTTCTAGTATAGGAGTTGAGAGATAGGCAGTGCTTTCTCTGTATCATGTGCTTTCATGTGTGTCTGACTGAGACACATGCCTGTCAACTGCCACATTTTTAGTTTGAGAACTCTCTGAACTTGCATGCATTACATGTAGTTAAAATTTGATTTAAATGTTAGCTAAGCCATATAGATTTTTCTGCTTGTTTTTCACTGCTGCTTAGGATTAATGGTATTGAGCTCTGTAGAGGACAGAGGAATTGGCAAGTTTGTTTTTAGCAAATAAATGTAATCCACTTGGCCTAAACAGGATGCTTGCATTTATTTTTAGCATAATTGACTGCCTTTTGGGTAATTTCAGATATGTAAACTGCTGGTTGTGATGTATTAATGAGGTTTTTTTTTAATTGGAAATAAATGGTCTCTTAAATCATGCTACTATTTATTTTTCTTTTATATAACAGCAAAAATGAACGGTTATATCTTTCGCATGATAAAGTTGATTTATATGGGATTAGTGTACAAGTGGACTCAGGTGTACAGAGATGTCCAGATACCTGGCTTCCTGATGGAATCAGTAGAAATTCAGAGAGACACGTTAAATATATTTTTGAACCTTGCCACAAGTATTTTAATACTTCTTAGGCCTAATGATTACTCTTTAAAATGGTCACTAGGTGAACTCTTCTTTAAAATTATCACATTATTCTTGAGAACTGTAAGTTTTTCTTGCAAGAGATATTGATATGATAACTGTGTCACAGAGAATACCAGCAAGAATAACCATATTTCAAAAATTTTATGTAGCTGTATATACAAGCAAAAGTTTTTTTGCTTGCTGCTGAAGTGCTGTACAGTTCTGTCCTTTAAGGGTAACTTGACTTTGCTTTAGGAGCTGTGAGAGACAGTTACTGTTTTGGTAAATAGCCATGGTTTGCATATTATATTAAGCTGCCTGCTGACAGAAATTATTTTAATTGAGAATGTAATTAAAAAGAAAAAAAACAAAACAACAAGACAACAGCAACCCAAAGCTGCTCTCCTAATTTGTTGAACCTTTTTTAAAATGAACATCAGTGCGTGTGAGGGAGACTAAAATGGAAGGGTAAATATTGTCAAGTACATAGTAAATTGAATTTGAATATAAGGAAGGAGAATGTGTAGCAGATTCATTTTGTTATTCTACCCTGTGAGTAACACCTCCAAAGGAGATCTTTACCTCTGGCAAAGAGATAAGTGATGGACTTTGAGGTCAATGAGTGTGGGCTTGATTTAATTGGTTGTAATAACATATTTATTGCATGGTTTCCTTTGGAACAGTTCATTGTGGAGTTTGGGGCTAGAAGGCACCATTAAGTTGCCAAGTTTGCCATCCTTTGCATACTACAAGTCTTTATATTTCATTCAGTTCTCCTGATAATGAATCTTTTAACTTAACTGACCAAAATGCAGTTTCAGTTTGTGCTTATAGCTAAAGTGCATTTGCCAGAAGTATATCCATCCTTCATTTAAGGATGTCAAGGGATTGAGAAGACACTGCTTCTTGTGCTAATTTTGTTCTGATGATTGCTTCACTTCCTTGTTTGTAGGGGGAAAAAAGTATTTCTGCATTATGGCATTGATTTAAAATTGATCCTGACTTTTCAGGTTGATAACATGTTTTGCAGCTGTATCTGTATAATAAAAATGCATAAATGCGCATAGTTTATACATAGGTCCATATACTCAGTCTTAATTCCATTTAATAAATTTTTGGGTTTGGAAATTCTGCTATGCCCTTTGTCTTTTATGTATGATATATGGATATAGTACAAAAAAGACAAATTGATTTGAACACAAAGATTTTATTGTAGATTTGTCTTGTACAAACATTTTAATACAGTTCTGTAAATTAATTAATTATAACACAGTTATTTCAGCTTTTTCTTTACCTTCACTCTGAATTTATAGTACAGAGCTTTCATTAAACAGCATGAGAATGGGATTGCACAAACATCTGCCATTAGATTTTAATAACCTCTGATATTTATTTCTGAGCATGTGCTAGTTAGATCTATAATTCTTCTAGCTTCTTTTTTCCACAATATTCTACAAACATTGTATTTTTATATTTATATTTTTGTCTCAGGTGTTAATGTCCCTAGTATTCATCAATTCCCACACTGTATGGAGACTAAAAAAGCCATTTTGGCAGTGGACAAAATCCTTAATTACTTTGCAGACTCCTGTGGGAGTGTTCTTTTCAGCCAGGTTTTGGGTTATTGGAATCTGACCCACACAGTATTAATAGATGTTCAAATATGGTGTTATTTTCCATTCCCTTCATTATGTTGCTGTTTGACATGCTATTGCATTGATGTACAAGATTGCTTTCAGTATGTGCATTTTGGTATACATTACTGTAGTTTTCTGTTTTGCATGGTTTGCTTTTTGTCACGTTGTATGTCCTCCCCCTACCTCATAAAAAAATTTCAGCCTTTCATAGGTAATCCTCTTACTTTTAGTACAGTGATCTACATTTTTCAGCCAAGTATATATATTTGAGAAGCTTGGGACTACTAGCTATATTGTTGACTTTATTTTAGAATTTGATTACAGAGTACAGCTCGGTGTTGTGTTGAAATCTGGGTGGTATTCCTACCTTTCCCAGATTTCTTCTGGTGAGTCACATAAAATCAGAATTTCTGTAGTCACTACTTGGGGTTTTTTTTTGGTCCAGCTTAAGAATCTGGATTTAGAGTTAGAAAAGTTCTCTAAGCTCTCATGTGCAATTGAATTAATGGTAATTTTGTGTTAAGCAACTATAAAATTCTACTTTTTTAGAAAATAAAAATATTGTGCAAGTACTATGTGTCTGGAAGATATGCTGCTGAGTGTTTCAGTTTGACATCCACACATTGAATGTTTTTGCCTTTCTGTGCCTAAATCCTTCCATCTCAAATTTTGAGGTAATGCTGCTTAGGTTTTAGGAATGTATTTTCAGGACAGTGTTTTGTAAGATGCTGAGTTGATACAATAATGGACCTTATGGAGTACCACACCAGGAAACTGAGGAGTCCACCTTTGTAGAAAAACTCAAGTAGTGCTCAGTAGAGAAGGTCTCAAGCTGTATTTCAAATGCTGAGAAGAAAACAAAGCATTGAGTAGTTAGTTGCTCAGTAAATGGGCGTTGATTCTTCTTTTTAACTGAATCAGGGAGCAGCCTTGTGGGCGGTGGTAGGATGTAATTCTATAAATAAAAACTGACCATAATGCATGCACACAGGGCAAGGGCAGATCAAGGCTCCCAGGCATCTTGCCCGTTGTTTCTGGCAATGACTTTGACATTTGCTGACTTTGGAGTGCTTGATTTTGCAGCTTGATTTGTCTCTAGGGCTGGTGTCTTTTCCTAACTGTATAACTAGGAATAGCCTGCGGAACCTATGACACGAGTGAGATATGGTACGGAACAGCTTTTAAAAGTTGATTTTGACAAGAGCCATTGTAAGGCTGAAAAGAAAAATGTCATGCCAGAAAAAAGGTCAGGTGTTTTTGGGTTAAGAACAAATAACTGATATGCCAGTGTATTTGTAAACTGTGTTTAATCATTGCTGTGGACAATCCATAATTTATCTGCTACTAAGGAAAAGGAACATGAAATTTTCTTCTCAGAATGAGCAATCTAGTGTGGGAGCTATTCATCAAAGTTTGAATGTCAGAAAGGTCATGGGAAGAGATTTGTAAAATTTTCATAATTCCAGAAATAACTCCTTCGGCATCCAAAAAGAAACTTGAGTATTTAGGCAAGGACCTAGTGTGTCTGATACCATCCTGCAGCAGGGTGGGTCAGCTCTGTGTGATGGATGTCCTGTTCTGCAGGGCTGTATGTTTTCTCATACCTCTCCCTTCCACCCTGTGGGAAGGAAGGGGGAGATAACACATACATTTTGTATGAGACAAACAGAATTCATTCCCTTTGCTGCTTATATCTGTCTTGTTTTGATTTTGCTATTCTGTGTGAAAACCAACAGTATGCTTTAGAGACCCTGTATTAAACTTGCTGTTAATTGAGTTCTTCAGATAAAATTCTCCCAGCAGCAGATTTTTGAGTTGGGAGGATTTGAATTGGAGCTCTCATACAGAGCCTTCTGCTGTAACATGCTGTACTTGCTGGAAAGGCTCTACATAACTAAAATGTCAGAATATGCAATGTATTTATCAGCCTGTTTGTTAATATTTTTTCTGTTCAGATGTTTTCTACCTCTTTATTTTTGTCATATCTCTTAATTATCCTTATTGCTAAGCACATTCTATGTCAGAATGGCTTCCCTAGTATTATTTTTTTCAAGTTCCAACTCTTAAACTGTTAACATATTTTGATTGCAGATAGGAAAAGGAAACAGATATAAGAATTTTTTTTCCTGGATTAGGTATGTCAAGATGCAAAATAATCGGTTGCGTGTTGTAAATGTCTGTGAAGTACTCTTGGAAAATTTTTATTTTCAAAGAGAGTAGTATGAGGAATTGATACTATTCCCTCTTTCCTCAGTCTTTTTACTGTTTCTCCAGAGTTTAATTAATCTCTGATCAGTATTGATGCAGGTAGTAGCAGAGAATATATTCTTTCCAAAGGAAAAGTAACAGGAATAACTTTTTTCTTTAAAAGAAAGTATGTGTCATTTTAATATACAAAAGAATCATAAAATCATTGAATTGACTGGTAGAGAGCTTAAAGATCATCTGTTCCCAGCTCTGTTCCACTAGACCAGGTTTCTCAAAGCTCCATGCAACCTGGCTGGGAACATTTCCAGGAATAGAGCATCAACCATGGAGTAATAAGTGTGCATTGTTAAAGGAACACTTGCTACATAATTGGTAGACTAAAATAAATCTTGCAGGGAAGTATTTGATTGCAACAGGCAATATTGCCATAAATCTTAAAAAAAAATTCTCTAAAAGAAATGGCTTCTAAAGAAATCCAGATCAGCATTTGTGTATGTTTCTTCCTCCAGGTTTTTTTAAATTGGCATTTTGGGTAAGACCTTGTTGATTGGTGATGTAGCAAGATATACAGAGAGCAGAGGCAATCAGAAACATCTTGGCTTCTTCCCTTACTGTTTTCACTGTTCGAGTAGAACCAGCATGTTACAAGACTTTTAAAATGTTCTCTTATCCATGATCTAAAATGCAAAGGTTTCAGAAAAGAGTGTGGTTTTAAAAGTAAAAAATTTAGTTTCAAGCATTTTGAGAATAAATATTACAGTGAAGAAAAATTTCATTTTTATATAGAGACAAAAGTGTGACTTCTGTTTGTTTCTTTTTAGGAAGACCTAGTGTTGCATTAATGTTTTAAAGTTTGCCTGTTTTGTCAGCCATTTCATCTGTCTACATCCAGTTTCATCTTCTGTGTGGTACTCTGTGCCATTCTTCCCTTTTTGTTTTTCATAATCTAGAGTGCAGCCTGGCAATTTTGTTCTTCCTGTATAGTGCTGATACTTGTAGTAAAAGATTGGCACAAATTTTGCGAAGCCTTTCCTTGGAAATTGCTTTACAGAGGAGTTGTGAATTTTCAGTCATATGCTAATGCTGTATAAGTATATACAGAGGACAGGTTTAATTGTAATAATGTTTTGAAGTGCCTTGACTCTACTGAAAGTGGCTCCAGAAAGGATGAAAACTGCAGTTCTTTGTCTGAAAGAAATTAGCAGAGCCCAGGAAGTGCTGTGTAATGGTTTTCTTGATGATTCATAGCACATTTATTTTTAGTGAAGGAAAAAAAATTACTTCCCAACCTGGTGGTGTTTTGAAAAACAGTGAAAGAAATCAAAAGGTTTGTTCTGGAATGCATCACTCCTATTGCAAAGTTAAAATGGGTTTAAGTGCACTAATCAAAATTTACTTTTATATATTGGGTTTTTAATAACTCAATTCTAAATTTAATTTTATTCCTTTTTTGAAGATGGGCTTACTTTATGGTAGAACATTTTCTTTTTAAAGGATTTTTTTAGGCCAAAGAGTAATATGACTGTTATGACTTGTGGAGCTGCACTGTCATTTATTTCCTCTTACCTGTATCAGTGCCTCTGTGCAACAGACTTGCTAGTTTTAAACCAATTGCTGAATTGGAATAGTTAGTCCTGATTAGAGAAAACACTTTCAGAATATTTCTTCTGAGCTTGCTTTATCAGATGTTCTGGGAGAGATGAGAATTTCCAGCTTTGCTCAGGCCAAATATAATTTTTATTCCTTAGAGTACCATATGGATTATGATTAGTAGTACCATAGTGTGAAGATATGGCTGTAAAGCTCTCTTGTCAGAATGGACTCCCACTGATCTTCAGACTTAGAGGTAGCAAATGTTAGAAGTGGCAAGGTTTTTTATATTGACTTTTCATATATTATTTCTTCAGTGTATTCTCAAATTTTGCCTTGTAGAGGTTTAGGTCAGCTTTAAACAGCTGGTTTTTAAAAAGCATGAGTGTTGCTCTGCTAGTGCCAAGTCTTTGCTTTGAACCTTTTTTCGTTTTCCTTCCTTAGATTTCTCAAATTCCCCTGCGCTAGCTAATGCCTGTGTCACCTGTCTTTGTTCTTCAGATATAAAACTTCAAATTAGATTTTGGGTTGCTCCATAGCTAGATATAGTTACACTGGAAGCATTTTAAAGTTCCATGGGACCATGAGGGTCAGAATACACGTGTATGTATGTGAATGTGCACTCATACGCATGTAAGGATGTATGCATATGTATCTATACAAAATTGTGTATGATATTAGATTCTTATTTTTGTTCAGGACATGTGAAGACAAAGAAGTCTAGCAAATTCCTAGGAGCTTGTGAGATTTACATATGCAGCTATTTCAGAAGACTTTAGAGATTGTGTAAACTCTATGACTCTGCATGAGGGGATTGATTTTAGTGCAAAACATCTTTAATTCCCTCTTTTGCCAAGGAAGCCACCTATTATGGTGAGCAATCAAGATGCTTATAATTTCATATACACAATTCAGGTATCTAATCTCAATTGGAAGTCCTATAACCTTGGCCATCACCTTTGAAAGCTTTAATAGAAGACTAATCTTAAAGCTTCTGTAGCTAAAAAGCTCTTCAAGTTTGGATGATATTTAGCATGATGTAGTGTATTTGATACATCCTGTTACTGTATCTGGTATGTGATTGCCAGGTTTTCTGATTGCTTTGGTAGCGGCATGATGTAATGTTGTGCTGAAATTAGTGTTATTTATAATTAACATTTTTTCTAAGCTGTTAGTAGTTGTATTTAGCAATACCATGGGTAAAAATAACATTCTGAAGTGGTTTTGAGGAAGCAAAAGGAAATATTGAGGCAAAATGATGACTTAATGGCTTACTGCTTTACAATAGTGACTGCTATTACAGCAGGATTTTTTCAAATAGGAGTGAGACAGCAAATGTAGTACTAGGAAAAAAAAAGACCTTTAAATGCTGTTTGTGTTGGCTGTCTACTGGGAATGAATTTCATGCTCAGCGAGAGAATATCAGAATGAGTGGCTCTAAAACCCTTGCAAAGCCTTGGCAAAGACTGAGAATGCAAATAGGTATCAAAAGAACAGTAAACTTACTAAGTTTTGGGAAAATACAAGGTCGTTGTTTCAAAGAGCGGGGCAGCAGTTTCTTCAGCTGAGACAATCCGATGTTAGGTTACTGTTCCCAGGGCAGAGAGATGATCTTCCCAGCGCGCTCCCGCAGCTGTGGGTGTGGCGCTTTTCGCTCCCTCTCCGGGTCCAGCGCTTCATGGCGTAGTCTGTGATTCCCTGCAGCTCTAATGCAGCTGAAAGTGCCCATTCCCAGCCCTTTCGCTGGGAGAAGGAGCTGTGCCGGCTCTGGGGAGGCTGGCACGGGGTGGGCAGCGGGACTGGGCAGCTGCAGGGTGTGTGTGGCCAGAGCAGGACTAGTGGATTCCTTCTGGCGCGTGGAGTCGTACCTTTGTCTGTAATCTCTCTACTTTTTCACACTACAGAGCAGTCATTTTCCAAATACACCCTACATTAAAGTTCTGATTTTGCACATTTCAAAACCGTATTGCTAGTCTGTCCTACCAAAGCTGCTCTGCAAGAGATCAGATTTCCTTGATCGCTGCCCTATGAGCTTTTTTTTAGGACTTGCAGATTTTAAACCTCACCTTTTACACATATCTCTTCCCACTTGCACATTTCAGTGACTTAAAAGTCTATTTACTGAATTTGGACTTAGCTTTCATATTTTGCATAGTATCTTATCAATATGCCTATTGTAACTTATTAATACTCTGAATGAGTTTCTTACAAGCTGCACAAATCCTTTCTTCTGAAGCTTACAGTACAAAATGTTAACATAATTTTCTGCCTCAGCTCCTGGTTGATTTTTTTTTTTAAATCATATGCCTGTCTTAATCTAGGGATTACTATTGGTTTCCTATAAATTAAACAATTTAGATGAGGATAATTCTTTTGGCTAAAAGTATTTAAATGTGCAGATTTAACATTATTATTGTAACTTTCTTACAAAATGTTACTGTTTTTATATAAGTTTATCATTATTAAGGAGACTGTTATTTAATATAAGTGAGCTTCTTTCAGGTTTTCATGAGTTCATCAAGAATATTTTTTTATCTCTTAGCAAAAAGGAGTAAATTTAAATAACTATAATCAAGTCTAAACTTTTCCTAAGTCACTTTATTTGCTATATATCAAAGGTACAGACTTTTATAGTTGTTCGCTTTGGGGTAATTTACAGGATCCATCACTTTCTGTAGTCTGTAGATTGGTTTACTATTATGTGTGCCCTGGTTTATATTGTTTTATTTATATTGTCATTTATATTTTACTTCTGTATAAAATTAGATTTAAACAGCTGTTTTCAGTGGAGCTAATTTATATGTCTGCTTAAAACAAAGTTGCTTCATAACAGCACTTTTAATAAATCAGGGTTTTTTAGTGTAGTAGTAATGTAGGATCAGTAATCTGCTTTTAAAAAGTGTACTAATTTGAGAAAAAATCATTGAAGTAGGCTGTCAGATAGAGGGTCAGCATTTCATGTTGGCTTTTTTTGGAAAATCTAAATTGCCAAAGCAACTATGGTAAAAAATGTGATTGTATTGGCACAAACAATGGATTGTGTTCTTCAGAAATTCCTCTGTATTCTCTGTCTTTTATATTAATGGGTCATTCTGCTTTTGGGAGCTCCTGTTATGATTTAGATGAGCTAGAGGTCTTTGGCAATCCTGAGTAGAATAAAGGTTTGGGACACTGTGCAGGTGTTTTTGCAAAGAGTGTGGGACCTTGAATTGGGCAATGTGAGTTGTGCATCTGCACAGCACAAGCAGCAGGAATTTCTTTGTACGTATCATTAGTTCACCTCAGTTGATGAGTAAATATGCAAAAGAATAATGGTGGGAGATGAGACTTTCATTGTAGTTTGTCTTTGTTTACTTTGTATTTCTTCAATTTGTTTTTTCAAAATGCATTCTAAAGCACTTTTTTTGGTCCTTAAGACAAATTCAGAGTTCTTTGTCAGAACTGGTTTCACACATGCAATTATTTGTTGCTTGCTATTCATATGGTAACATATAGCTACTTTCTTAGACTTACTACAAAAAACATCCTACTTAATTTCTGGTTTAGTATGCTCCTTTTTTCAGTTTTCTGGATTATTGTTACCATTATGTCTAATTTTTCACAGTGTCTTCCAAGCTTCCTGTATTCAAATGGAAATGTCTGTTATTGCTCTTCTAACCTCTCCTGAAATAGCCAGTTCAGGTTCAGATCTTTCACGAATTCTCCTGCAGTTGCTACAGTTCTCATCCATATTGGTTCCTCTGCCGTCCTTGCAGCTGGAGAATTACTTAACCTTGTGCTGTGTCTGTGTATCCAGCTTCACAAGGGTATGGAAACCAAAATTCTGTTATTACTCTTTGGGACTCCAAGATCTGAAATCTGGGTACTGACTATATGCAAAAACAAGTTTAAGTTTAAGCTTGTACGTACAGGGAGTTTCCATATTTCCTTCCTAATGCCTCTGTTAGACATTTTTGCTTTGGTGAGTAGAATTACACATAAATTAACCAGAAGTGGATTGGCTGATTTACCTATAAAGTATAAAGCTGCTTCAACTTGCTTGAAGTCCTGCCTTTAATAAAGATAATGCAACTCTGAGTGTGAATGAAATGTGATTAAAACCCAAAGTGCATTTAACAGTCTTTCCATTCTGCTTTCTTAGACCAAGTAAAAAAAGAGAGCCAGAAGAAGTGTTGCTGAAGTTGAAATAATAAACAAATCTAGTCTGAGTATGAGGATATTTGTGAAGCGTATTTTTGTACACTTTGTCGACAAGATGGCACTTGCTGGTCATTGTCATTGTGTTGACCCAATTTACTCAATATCATGTCCCTTAACAAAACAGTAGTGGTGGTGTGCAGATAGTTGCTACAAATACTTCAAAGAAAAAACCTTGTTAACTAAGGGTTGTCTGTCTCTTGGATGTTTGCATTTCTTTAAGGACTGTACTTCTCCTTTCTAAAGCTCGAGGCCATACAAGGACATACATTTTTGCATGGCATTCATCATTCACTGCACTGTTGGGTTTTGGTGGGTTGCTTTTTTCCCATTTCAGACTTTGCCATTGATTGCACAGTCACAGAGTGAGCTGCAGGGCAGAGAGGGAAATGTACTTTTCTGTCACTCAGAATTTGCTTTTGTTGGAAAGGAAGCAGTGCTGAAAGGAACAAAAATGAAGCATTCAGTCAGTGCTGCATTGAAAATGCCTTTTCCCCCCAAATGATTCTTTTCTCTTTTATTATAGGTTTATAACACTGGAATATAGTTCTTTCCTGCCAGATTGAGATAATTGAAACTGTCGAGTTATAACATCCTTCTGTATAAAGAGGTTCTCAGGTGTATTCTCTGTAGTTGTTTCACTGCTGCACAGAAGGAATTGTCCTCTGTCTGGAGTCGGCAGTGTTGGAGCACTGAAGTATTTCAGTGCTGAGATAGTCTTGTTACCTAACTAGGAATAAAAAAACCTGTTTGCATTTTTATTTAAAAGAGCTATTTATCAGGATGCTTCCCTGGACAGCTGTCTTCTGAAAGTGTAATTTCACTGTGAACACAAGGTGCTGTTTTTATGGCTACTATCTATATCTCATGGCTAATGTGCACAGTGGATGGAAGGACAACCATTACTCAGGACTCTTCAATATTGACCATGGGGATTGATCTATTCACAGGCTGTGAACTAAGGCAAGCTATTAGTTTTGAAGGAAGCCGTTTTGGTGGTTCCCAGCTCAGATGGTCAGTAAACTTCACTGGTTACTCTATTTGTAGTCCCACTCCAGTGTTAATCCTTTCCCAATTTAGAGGTGTTTGTGTCATCTTAAAGATGGCACTGAGCATTTGGCTTTTGGATTAGGCTCATGTGATTCATTCTGTGTTTGCTGGAATTGATTTAATCAACTCATACAGGCATTGGGAACAAACACAGATTTGTCCAGTTTCTTAAGTAGAGATTTCCAACAGTAAATGCCAGAGATGCTGACATGGAGATGCGCTTTTCCTGCAAGTAGAAGATGCAAAATGCCTGGTGTCTGTGTTCAGGGTTTAAAGAAAGAAAGTGAAAATAAGGGAAGTATGACAATGTCAGAATTATTTTACCCATAGAATCATAGGGTTTTTTTGTAATTTACTTAAGCCTAGAAATCATATAGTTATTGAAGTATTAGCAATAATGATCTGTTGTAGTATGGAGAATATATATCAACGCTAACAATTTAACTCTTGTTCTATCAAAAGAAGATTTTGGTTCTACTAAGTAAACTCATCATACAGCAAATATTTTTGCTGGCCACAAGAGGAAATTGCAAATTAAATAAGTCTTTTGTTAAGTAGCAGTAACTCTCATGTAAACACCAACACTGCTTTTGTTATCTAGGAATCAGAGGACTGCTCTATAACAAAATGAACAAAAGAAAGGAGCAAAGTCAAACTTCCCTTGTTGTTATGATGATAATGGTAGAATCCACTTTGTAAATGTAGTTCACATCTCTGCAGATGATGACCTATTTTAACTTAGATAACTGTTTTGAAGGGGCTGAGTGAAATTGGGATTTCTCTTTGAAAAAGTTTTGTCTGTAAAATTCTGTGGACTTCAAGAGTAAAATGTTGAAAGGGCTAGGGGTTTTTATGTGCTTTGGCTTGTTTCTTTAATCAGTCATCTCAGTTATAATGGGCTGCAAGTATTGCTTAATAACACATATTTGTATTATCTATGAATGTCTGTTGCTTTCCTTTAAAATTCAGTGTTACTACATTCTACTTACTGTGCTGAAGTCAATTCTATGCTGTGCCTCAAATTAAATGAAGGTGTCTGATTTTTCCAAAAAAATATTTCAAAGTTTTTTTCTCTTGTAGCTGTGTTTACATTTTAACTCAAGATTGTTTCAGATCTTTGAAAGCTGGTGATCAGCTGTTTGTTAACAATCAACAAAAAGAGACGGACAAATCTAAACAATGAAAACCAGCAATTTTGAGAACAAAAAAAACCCAACCATCTCACTTCTCACTCTAGCACTTACTCCCTGGAAAATTTGTTTCAGCACAAGGCAGGAATGGAAATGACTAAGCTGGCTGAGAGGAAGAGGAGCTTCATTTGAACCTTCAACAAAAAGTTACTCTCAGCATATTGGTGGTAGAGGAAATTAGTCTGTATGGACTACTGTCAATCCTCACTGTAGCGAATAGATAATATCTGATTGCTTCAAGACTCAGATACTGAAATTTAGGAAGTCTAGGGCTGTTTTTGGATGAAAGTACATTCTTGGAACACGCATGTTTCTCAATATCATTCACTTTACAGAAAAAAAGGGGAATTCAGGTATCTCTAGAATTTTTTTACCCCCTAGAACTTTGAAGAAATTTCCTAGAGTTATTGTCTAAAATGTTGACAGAAATGTGCTGACTGTGCTTGTAAAGAAACTATTGCTAATGTATATGTCAGCCACCGGTTTCTATTAAATATCTTTGAAAATCAGTTAAGTTCTTGTCTGAAGCTGGATTGTATAATGTTATAATGCAAGATTAAAACGTATAAAGGACAAACACCTTCTCTCTTTAGGAGAAGCTGGAACACTTCTGGGTTGATAAATTTTCTTAAATTTTTGTAACCATACTATTTTTTTTGATGAGACAACTAATAATCAGCTTAGGGACATATGGAGTTACTATTTTAAGTCCTTCTGCTCTTTCTCCCCATACTGTATTGTGTAAGCCAAGCAGTGCTTCCTGTTAGTAATTATTTGTATTTCAGTATTACCTAGAGATTCCAGTTGATTTGCTTGCTGCTTAGACAGTGTTTTTGTACAGTAGTGTCCAAGACCATCATCAGTGTTCACTGGCAGAAAAAAAAATCCCCCTATAAAAATAAATAACTGGGGAATTTTTATAGTCATACAGGATTTGGCATATAATTTTGTCTTGAATGTATCCTGGATAGGTGCATGCTCCAAAAAAGAGGGATAATAAAGTGGTGAATTGCCTTTGCACAAGGTCATGCAACAGAATGCTGGCTGATCCTGGAAGCCAGCTTTACTGATTCCTGGTCTCCTCTCCTATCCACTGAGCTGTTTCTGACCTCTATTGTAATGGGCCTCTCTTAGGTTGATCTGTCTCCTTTGAAAGAAAATAAAATATTGTTTCATCAACCAAAAATGAAGTCAAATGTACACGTTCACTGTCCTTCCACAGAAACAAAAGAAGCAAAGATGGATTTTGCATTTAGCAACAGTTGGAGGATACAGTATTGTTTGTGCAATACTCTTTAGGTCTCCAGAGATTCTTTCCTAAGGATAGAAAGGCAGAGGAAGTGAAGGCATTGGCATGGTGTCGAAGCAGCTGCAGATGGTTGGCTAAGCTACAAGCATCTGAGTGCAAAATAGTTCAAAAAATAAGGAACTTGGTTGTTTTGAAACAGCGCTATTGTTTTGAAAGCATATATAGTTTTAACTAATTTTAGGATGAATATTATGATGTCATACAAAATAGAGATGATTGCACTGTAGGGTTGTAGTGTAACAAATAAACAGCTGAGGAGTTTATGCCACATATTTCCAAAATATTTTCAGTACTTATTTTGTTGTTTAGACATTTTTCTATACCAGTTTGGCTCTAAAAGGACATCTCTAGCCAGTAATGCTACCACGGCCTTCATTTGCACTTTGCTTACTTTTGCTGATTTCCTTGGCATAGAGATTTAAGGTTTAATTTAGCTCTTTAGTACCATATGAGAAGTATCTTGAGAGGTTTTTTTGAAGGATGATGTGCCTACAGATGTTTTAATTATTTTTGCCAGTTGTATGTATGTTTCCAGAAACAAGAGAGAAGGGGTTAATGAAGTATGAATTAATAAAACTCCCTCAAAGATTGGATTCATATTGGCACTAGGTTCTAGTAGAATCAGTGTTAATCATGTTCCTGAATGCTGTCTTTTTCCTTACCTTACCCTAGGTTAGGATAAACTTTCAGAGCAAGTGTTTACCTTTTTTTAGGTTTCAGAATGAAATGCAGCTGAAGCTGCTATGAATAATTATCTCTGCTGTTGAGAAGCAGCAGAGTGTGTTCGTGTTCAAAGAGGGAGGTTTGTGCTGTCCTGAGGATGCTCACAGTGAGTTGGTCATACCCTCTGTGTAGTGCGTGAGCCTGAAACACAAGTCTGGCAGTCGTTCCAGGTTGGCAGATGTGGACTGTTACATTTTAATGGGTCGTCAGTGTTCTAACAGACTGAAAAATTGCGGAGAGCTCTTATCTTAAGATTTCTCAGTGTCTGTGAGGAGTCGGACTCCAGTAATAGGGCTCAGCATTCATGGCTATGAATTTTAATTCAAGAGTAGTTCCATTAAAAATCTTTTTGGAGAATGAATACAGCTGTACTGGCAACTTGGTACTTGCCATGCTGCTTGCTATTTTAAGGTTTGTCGCTTTTCTGAATAGAATTATTGCACTCCTAGCTCTTGCATGTTTAGTTCTATTTCCCTTCAGCCCTAGTGTTTTCTGCATGTTTTAAGCAAGGTTGTTAGTATGTATTTGGGACATAGAGGATATTAATGTTGTATTGCAATTCAGGACAAAAAATGTAATATTTAGCATTGTTATTAACATAAATTTGAAATAGAAGTTTCTCTCTAGATTAGAGTGTGGTTTAGGATAATGTCTGGTTTTTATAAGTCATGTAGTCTTTAGTCCTTTTCTCATCTGTTCAACAAAATCTCATTAGAATCTTCTGTATCCTTGTAACATCTGACTTCATGGACAGAATAGAAATGTATCTGACAAAGTGTCTGAGAAAAGAATGGAAGTGGTCTAGTAAAAAGGGGTGTTGTGTACCTGTGAAGAAACAGAAGCTTGTGCTCCTGGTCTGTCATTTATTTGTAAATGGGAATTGCTTACTCTGCTGCAGTGTTGGATGTACACTTTGCTTTGTCACTTACTCACTGTGAGCATTAGCATAATTTATAGAACTAGGAGCAAGATGCACCAGGGTTGCTCCTGTCTGAACACTTGCAGACAGAAAATGCTATAAATCCCCATTATGTGGCGCCTTTCTGTAGAAAAACTATTCAGAAATGAGGCACAAACCTGACAACTCCTGAACTTTGTTGTCACGTAAGGGACGCAGAAGGAAAGGAGGAGCAAAACATTGGGCATTTGTGCTTTCATTTAGTGCAGCTATTTGAAGTGACATAATCAGCTTCTTAGTTGCAGGTAGTCATCTCTTTGGCTGTAGTGTGTTCTGCCAAGCTGAAAGGCAAGCTTTTCTATGGAGAATAGATGTGATCAGAAGACAGGTTAGAAGAAGGCTGCAGAATGTTACCAAACTTTGGATGTTCCTCTGGGCTATGGTCTGTTTGTGTTGCTGTGTATGAAGCCATGGTAGCAGGTTCTCTTCAAGTTCAGTTGCCAATATCCTCAGATAAATTGGGACATGGTGGCATGTTGTAAAATCTGCAGCTCCCCTCTGGTACTGTAGCATGAGGAGTGTGTGCATTTGGAGCTGGCAGAAGGGCCCGGGCAACCTCTGTCCTCTGGTGACCAGAGTCCAGCCAGGAGAGAGCCTGAGGGACTGGCCAAAGACAGCAGCAAAAGTGGGTAAACACAGAAAACACCAGGGCAAAAGGTGGAGCTCATGATATCAATGCTTGAAGGACTCCGTGAAATAGGCTGCACATCGCTGATGTACATTTAGAGATGGTGCACTCCAGAGATACAGACTGTAACGTGATGTCATTTTGTACAGTCTGTTGCAGTCTTTGTTTTGTTTTACCTTCTGTGCAATTGTTTTAGGTATTCAAAAGATTTCCATTTCTATTTAGCTTCATGTCCTGCTGGTTTCCTGTGTATGTGAAAGTGCCAAAGTGAAGACCAAGAGCTGGTATGGTATTTGCATGGTTGAGAGTGTCTGGGAGATTTGTTTTTATGTCAGCATCTGAAACTAGAAGGTGGACAGCAGAACATGTTTGACAATGGAAAGATGGAGAATAAATCTTGTGTTGCAATTCCAGAGAGTATATTCCGGGAACAATGAAGTAAGTGAGCTTTTCTCTGATTTTCATGGCTGGTTTGCCTTGGGGAGAGAGTTCACATCATTCCACTTGCAAAGCTGTCTACTGATGTCTGTATAATTACTGGCAAAAAAAGTATTCTTTCAATGGGGCTGGGGATCATGTAATATACAGGTGTTAACAAGTTGCATAAGTGAAATGTTAGAAGAAGAATAGAATTTGAAATTTATAGTCACAGTGGATATAACAAAGACCTTTTCTTTGCTTCACCTTCTTGTGGCAGTTTTTAAGAGTTTTGGCAGTCTGACAAAAATAGACAGATGTTAAATTGAAGAAATAAATTACACTTTCAAAGAAGTATAGCAGTAACACCCTGTGTTTGTTAATTTCCCCTACCTGAAATCCCGTTTCTGTTTACATTAAAATTAGGGGTTGTAATAATTACTGGACAAAATTGCATATTAGTTGGGAAAAGGCTTGAAAATCCTAATGGAATAGTAGAAAGGGAAATTTGCATATGACAAAAAATTAAAACTGAGTGGGAATGTTGAATAAAATATTTTTAAGAAACTGTAAAAACTGGGCATTTCTTTGTTCGTCTGATATTCAGGTCTGGTTTATGCATTAGCAGTCAAAATATTTAGTTACCGTACAGCAGCTAACTGTAAAGTAACTGTAGTTTTTAAGTGATTGACATTTGCATAAAAAACGTAATTATTTTAAATGTGGGATTTTTTGTTGTTGAGCTTGCTACAGAACCTTCTGTGATACCTTCAACTTTTAGCTATTAACAGAGATGATTTTCATCCTTAGTTTTTAATTTTTGAAGTAACATTTCTGTGATAACTTTCATTGTATTTTTCTGTAATACTTTTTATATGTCATTGGCTTAAGAGAAAATATTCTGGAATATATTTTTTCTTATTTAAACAGGTGATTTAAATCACAGAATTGATGTATGGTAGAAATAACTTTTGGTGAATTATACAAGTGTTCAGGAAGAGAATATGAAATTAATAATTTCAGTCAGTGGTCTTTCTCAAGAGGAAAGTGCCTCTCAGTGATGTGTTTGTGGAAGTACAGAGAAAAGCATAATATGATAAAGCCATGATTTTCAATTTGAATGTGCTTGTCTAGGTTTGATAAGTATTTAACATAGAAGTCTATAAAGGGCATTTAAATGTCTTCCTTAAAAAGGAAATACTCAGACAAAAGTGTTGCTTTACTCAAACAGTGCAATCTTTTCTGCACACATCCCTGAAGGTAATTAAATGCTGTGACATTGCTAAACTCTGGTGATTCAAAAGCAATCTTTCACTGTAGGGTATTTCTTAAACTTTTCATGCCTGGACTTCTGTGACTTGCACCCAAATCTCAGTTCTAATGCAAAACATTAAAAGGCTATTCCTAGCTGTTTCAATTCTATTGCTAATCCAAATATTTGTAGTGGTGATGCTTTCTGTGTAGATGAAGCACTGTGTACTTTATTTTTTCTATGAAATACATGATTTGCCTCAAGCTGGTCTTTGCAAGTTGATATATTTAAACTGACCCATTTTTAGATACGGAGATCTGGCACTGCTTTGGAATCATGAGTGCCAATTAGTTGTTGGGGTTTTTTTAATCTGAAGTAGCCTGCAGGATGCCAGTCTGCCTCTCCAATGAATGCTTAGTGTGGGATAAGAGAATTCACATGATCCTGTGAGGAGGCAGTAGGAAAAAGCAAAGGGTACCATTTCGGGTAAAACTCCTCCAGCACTTGTGGGGGCCCGTGGCTGTGAAGTTACTACGAACAAACCTCTCAGGTCTTTGTATGATCGACTTGCTGAATTGCTCAGCTCTGCTTCTTTTGGGGAGGAGGAAGTTAAGCCCTCTTGGTTTTATCCTCCTTCTTCCTTTATGTTTCCAGTTGCTTTATTTATAACAATGTGATGCATTCTTTTGATATGTAGGGTGGGTAGGATTAGCAATTCTCCATTTTTATAAGTAAAGGAGCCCTAGGAAATGCTGTATCTGCTTTTCAATGAATGTGCAAAGGCTTTTATTATAGTGGCTTTCACTGAGAAGTTAAGATGTAAATATTTTTCCCCTGTATTTCAGATAAAAGTTCATTTGTGTGTTTTATACAAAAGGCTTGTGATATGGAGAATTGCAGAGGAAAGAAGAGTAAAAAGAAAAAAAAAAAAGCCAGGGTGAATGAGCGGCTGTGTGGTGTTTAGATACCTGCCAGGTTAAATTGTGACAGTAAAACCCTGGATCCGCTATTCCTAAGCTCATATGAGTATGGGTGAGATTTCCACATAGCAGCTGAATGGATCCAGAAATCACAGTTTAACTTCATCCTGCCTTCTGTTTGTTCCTACCTGTTCTCTAGCACTCATTAATTGTACAGTGAATTAAGTTGTTTAGGAAATTGATCAAAGAGAAAATGCATATTTTTAGGAGTTTTTTGTGTTTGGTTGTTTGGGTTTGGTTTGTTTTTTGGTTTTTTTTTTCAGGAAAGGGAAAAGATGAAGAACAATGCCTCTGATTTAACTCAGTGTTAGCTGGCTCATTTATGCTGTACAGGCTAAGTGACAGTGGAGTGTGGCCAAACGTAGGGATTGCCCTGACAGGCCTTTGCCCTTTAGCAAGAGCTAGGATTTACATGTAGCCTTTAGACCTTATAGACTGGGGAGGGTGAAAATGAACTATGGCTCATTGAAAGCTCAGAGTCCAATAACTGGCAGCAGCCTGCTTGTTTGTGTTTCAATTTCCAGAAGATCCTGCGAAAAATCACCTAGAAGCTCACACTCCTTTAGGGACTAACTTGTGGCGCAAGGCATTTCCGCTTGTTTTGTCCCAGTTTTCATTTCTGTTCATTAGTACCTGGGATTAACCTGATGGTTTAGTTATAAAATCACATAACAGGAAATAATAAGGAAGCAATATGAAGCACAACAGGAAAGAAAGTGTTCTATAGGGGATGTTTAAAAGAAATTATAAGTTTCTGTATTTAGTGGGATTCATTAATTGGTAGTCTTAGACTATGAAAACCAGACTTTGCACTGTATGCAAAACTGTAAAATTTAAGTACAAGTATCTTTCTAGTTTTTCAAGTGAGTAATTAGTCATGGAATGGAAATAGCAATAAAACAAGTCCTCAAATTGCTTCATGGTTGGAAGCCATGCCTTTTCTGAGCCATGTCTTTAGACCATATGTCAGGCTTGCATTGACCTTTCATAAGAGTCAGGCATTTGATGTATCTATCAGTTTCGTAGATATTCCCCATTTTCTTACTACCTTGTTTGGCAACTTCCAGCCAACAGTTGATGTAATTAAAATTTTTTAAGTTGTGTTTTGTAAAACAAATATGTTCCTTCTCTCTAGAACAAAGTAAAAATTAATTACCCTTGCAGGAGCTTCAGTAACCACATCTGTTTTGCAGACAGGTTAGTTTTGCACTATGCATTTTATCAATTTCAGCTTTGAAGTTTGACAGCAGATCATTTGAGTTAATTCATGAAGCAATAAAATTGGGAGGTCACAGAAGGCTGTTTCTTTGATTGTTGCATATATGCTGCATTAAATCCTTAAGATCTTTACTTGTAGTTGAGAGTTTGTGGTTATCTTCTACAATGTCATAATCAACAGTGCTTGCTTTGCTTCATCCAAACTCCAAATCCAGACAGTGTAAATCTTATTTCAATGGTAATGGATTACAATTTAATGGAGTCAGTGCTGCAAGGAGTTCCATTGAAAACTTGCAGGTTTGAGCCAGAGAGAGGGAGGTCCCTGCAGTCTCTCATTCTTGGTAATTGCTCGTGGGTTTGAACAGCTTTAAAGACCAAACTGCATCCAGTTTCCACAATAAACTTTGAAGACCAGTTGTTGAGCTTTTGCCGTTCAGGGTAACAAGCTAATTTTATTTTGTAATAGGTTGGAGAGAACCTATAAAGTACTTACCTTGTTAGGTTTAAGGATCATGCTGGTTCAGTAATCTGTGTGGTTTCATCATATTAATCTTTTTTTTTTAAGTAATTGTTTCTGCGTGCTGTTAGAGGCTAAGATACTTAGTTACACACTAGAATTACTATTAACCTATATGTGTTTCCACTTTAAAATTATTTTCCATTAGAATTAATTCTAAATGGTGTTAACCCCAAGAAATATAGCAAATTTAGAAAAAGTAAGATGTATCTAGTACTGTAGAATAGAGAACAAACTAGTAAAGCATTTAAGCAAGGTTAAATGGCATGTTTAAATGCCTCTTGTCTGAAACCTTTCAGTAAATATGTCTTTCTGATTAGGGTATATTTCAGATTATTAAGATGATGAGGACATGCATGTCCTTCTGTTCCTGTTGTCATTCTGCCTTTTGTTTGACAGCTGTTCTGTTTTCCATCGTCTTTGCATGCTTGCAACATTCCAAATTTCTTGGATTTGAAGTGAAGCAAATTCTCAGAAGAGTGATTTTTGTCTTGTATTTTATCAAATAAGTTTTTGGAACTGCTTTACCATTTTGAAATGAGGGCGTGTATGATTTAGAAAGAATGTTCAAAACAAAAATTAAAAAGAAATCAATTCATTTTTGAAAGTTAATTTTAAATCCTATTGAAATTAGTCTGTGTGTTCCTTATTATCGCTTAAAATAATTCAATAGGAATTTTAAAAGCAGTACCAAAAGATGAGGCAGATGTAGGAAACTAATGCAGAACTTCCTTAGCTAATCTTGTTAGGAATTTCATGTAACATTATTTGGACTAATCCATACTCAAATTATACCACATTTTTTGTGTGCCAGCAGTATGCTTGTGAAAAAAAACAAGTAAAAAGAAGGAACTCTCCAAACCCCACAACGATGAAATAATTTTACTTTGATCATTCTCTTTGTCCTGCTTATATATTCTTTATCAGGCAGCAGCCTCCAAGGCTCTTGCCGTGCCCTCACGTTTTGCCCATCTTTATGTCTTTCTCTGTCTGTGTTGCTCTTCATGCAGGTCTTTGGCTGCTTTCTTTGAACTGGCAACTTATCATTAGAAAAGTAAGTTATGAGCTATTTTTGTTCTTCTAGCCTAGAGTCTTGGTTTGCCTTTAATCTGTCAATATATGGGTATTCTGTTGGCATCTCTAAATTGGAAGAGGTCAGGGTTAGAACATGGTTTCACAAGAGGCTGTGGTCTGAATTAAAACCTTACTGACAGCTGCTGAAACTGAGGTCTCCTCCCACTGTCCAAATTTCCCTCTCGCTGTAGTTTCATGTGTCCTTCTTCATGTGTGCTCTTGCTTTTGTGCCAATATCCTTTCCAAGTGCATGTTTGGTTTGTTAGAGAGACGGAAAGAGAAGTTAACAAAATGGTGTCATTTTCATACATTTTAGTAAACTAACTTTGCTCACAAAAGAACCTGATGAAGATTTGTGTTGGCATAGGGGCGGAAGTTTGGGATGGTGGCTTGCAGCAATGATGCAGTGGAGTTGAAAGGAAGGGTAAGCTAAGAGGAGCTGTAAAGGAGAGTGGAAGGAGAAACAACAAAGCCTTCGGGCTAGTTTAAAGAAAGCAGCACAGTCTCATTCAGATGTTAACTTGTAACATGTGGAACTCAACGCAGGGTTCACAGTGACAGCCTTCTCTCTTCTGGTGGACATCACCTGCATACCAATAGCCGCTGGTATATTAAACGGGCAGCACCTGCAGAAACAGAAATTAAGTTGGTGATGTAGGAACGCGAACAATAATTTAATTTCCTTATGTTACTTAGTTCAACTGTATTTGTATTATATTTTTCCTAGAGTACGTATATTTTATATCTGCTACAAAGAGTTTTATATTGATGAACAGCTTGACATAGAGTATCCTCTTAACAGACTTGCTACCCAAGCTTGTAGGGTTATTTTTTTTACTTTGTGTAATTAAGTATGATGGCTATTACATCTTTGCATTAAATTTATACTTTTATTGTTTTCTGCCTGACAACTGAGCAAATATTAATTTAACTCTTCAATGCATAAAACGCTGCTGTTTTTTTGTTTGGTTGGGTTTTTTTGTTTTTTTTTAAATACAGCCTTAGTAGGGGTATATGGAGGGAAGCTGTATGGATTTGTCATTTACTGAATCCCCCATCAGTGAATAACTGTCAGTGAACCTTTTAGGAAAGCCTTCATCTTTCCAGGAAAGGCCTTCAGGAGACTTCTTTTCTTTCCTCCCGGTTTCTAATGGCAATGCTTGAAAGTTGTAGGACTCTCACTGTGCGTGCTCCTCAGCACAGTACTGTGTGTATTTTTCTGCTGATGTCGGTAGCCATGGGGAGCATGGTTACACAATTAAGAGGGCTGCTGGATGGTAAGAGTTGCTTTTGTTCTTCTACATCCTTTGTTTGCAGGGGTGTGGTGCTTGATGATTAGCTCTTATGTGCCAGGATGTTTTTATTTTTATCGAGCTGTGTCAGACTAGTCTTCCACCAGATTTTATTTCCCTCCTACACTTACACCTACTTTCACATGATGCTTCAAAAAAGCAGCTGAGAAGCCAAGCAAAAAGCAGGGATAAAAGTATCAAAGTTCTCAATTAATTCAAAACTTCAGATTATGTTACAGTTTGCAATATGCAGATCCAAAAATTTTTCTCTGGAGAAGCTATTTTCACAATAACAGTTTGTAGTGGGATCTGTGGGCAAGTAATATTTTCTAAAAATGTGTTTTCTGGGATAGACCTACTCAGAACTTGCTGTCACTACAGATGCTGATTAAGAACAGTTGTTTTACCCTGTCTAAGTTGTAAACTGAGGACGCCAGTTCACATCTAGTAGTTACCAAGTGCCAGTTTGAAAAGGTTTGTCGCTGCTTGCTCTGCAATAGGACAGAGATTTGTCCTGGAGCTCTCTGCTGTTTATCAGAGTATTGCTGGCGGTGGGCAGGGCTCTTCACTGAGTGTCTCTCTGCGGGAAAATTCTGAAATTTGCTGTCAGGAAATATTCACTAATGTTTGCTTTAAAAACTCACTGAAAATACCCTCATAAAAAGAGATTTCTTGTAATATCTGGGGAAAGCTGATGCCTGAAGGGATACATCCACAATTAAAGCAAACTAGTTAAGGAATTTGAGTAAATACGAGGGATAATATTTTTCTGTGTTCAGTATTTGACAATTCTAAAATTAGTAACACTAGAAGTGTTTAAAATAATATTGACTTAATGTAGTAGTACAAATACATTTGTTATATAAGCATGCAAATATAAGATATATAAATATGCAAGTGTATTTCTGTAGATTTATTCAAAATTTTGAGCTAAGATCCACATTTTTAATTTGAAGTCACATTTGGTGGATTTTTTAATAACCCAGGAGAAGTACGACATTTCCCCCCACACCCCTTTATTCAAAAAAAGACATGAAGAAAAAAAGGTCCAACAATATCTGCTGGGTTTTGTTTGGTTTTGGTTTTTTTTTTTTAAATTTAACTCACAGGTATTTGAAAAATTAATTAGGCCGTTTTAAAGGAGAGATGTCATTGAGCTCTCTGAAGGTCCATGTAATATTATATGGTCTGTACATAAATCAGACTTTATTAAATGGTCCTGCCCAGACTTATTGTCTGAATCTCTGTAGGGAGCTGCAAGGACTGGTTTCTCAGCTTGAAATAATTTTTCAATTGGAGGAACATTACTTGGTTATTATTCCCAAGGATGTCATCTTCAGTCTTTTCTGCATTATTGCTGAATTAATTCCAAGTCAAAGTTGGAAAAATACAGGTTGTTAAACCTTGACAATACCTTTAGGTGAAGCAGATTGCCTTGCAGTTGCTTGTTGAGAAGAGTGTATAGGGCTTTGAGAGTGGGGATTTTTTCACTGCAGGTGGACTTGGGTTCAGCAAGGCAGAGACAGATTTTTCTAATAATTTTTTCTATACTGAAAACATCACTTTTCAGCAATGCAGGGCTTTCTCAGTGTTTCAGCTCAGGAATTTGTTCTTCCTACTGATTTTGTATGAAATTACTGTTAAAAGAAAATGTATTATGGTCATGATGGCCCTTAGTTTCTGTTCTGTGGAATTTAAGTGAGAATTTAAGTTGTGTATGTAATGCCATTGCTGGGTTTGTGTTAGCAAGTGTCAAAATTGTGCTACACCTACTGTGCTACCCTGAGATTATCTGATGTTACCTTTCACACACATACAGCTCCTGTTTGGTCAACAGACTTCAGCACAGTTGCAATTTCTTGGGTACATGTAATGAATAATGCAATAGAAGAGTAAGAGCACTGTGCTATATTTAGTGTTCATTAACGTACATGCTCCCTCAAATCCTTTTTAAAATACGTTCTTGCAGCCTATTTGTACTCTTGTCTGAGCATATTACAGTAGTTTTGATTTCAGTAATCCTTTGTGGCAAGAAATAAATTGAGCAGTAGGACATTCATATGGTATGAAAGCTTCTCTTTGGCTGTACGTTCTAGCTGGCTTTTCTGACATGAAGAGAGCAAGGCTTGTAGCTACTAAGGCTTATGTCTTGCTGCTGCGTCCTTTAGTTAGCACTGATTTCATAAATCTGGGTCTTTGAAGCAGATTTTCCTAAAAGTGTACGTTTGAAGGATGTTTCCTAGTATTTCAACAGTCTATTTGTTATGTGAAACTACAGTTTGTCTTGGTCCTCGCCTCTTTTTTATACTCAGTTGTCTTTTTAATCTTTTGTAACTTCTTGCCCCTGTAGTATTGCATTTATGTAGCGAGAGATGATCTCCACTCATTATGTTATGTGTAATAGATGTAGACTCACTACATCCATGAAACCCTCTAGTTTGGTGAAACAGACAAGTATGTTGAACAGGATTATACAGGGAGATAAATGCTTTGTACATGGTGGCTGGTATGAAAAGTGTTTCCGTTCTCTCCCCATCCTGTCGGCAGAAGTGATGGACAGCGGAGCTGACATTGTCATCACTTGCTCAGAGTTAACATTCCACTGAGGTTAACTGACTTGCGGTGCAAAAGCTTGCACATCTGAATCATCATTTAAGGCAGTCAGCAGAAATAGGGAAGACAATGTTAATTAAACTTGATTGATACCTAGAAACTTTAGATGAATCCCGAAGGCCTAGAACTTGTTGATTTTTGACTCATGTTTTTAGGCTTATTTTATGACTTCTTACGTGGACATCAAAAGTACACGAAGCCATCTTGGCATTCTACCCACACCTACTAAATATAAGAGCTATGAGCAGAGTCCTCAGCCTGTGTGTTTTCTAAGATGATGCTGCAGTGCTTCTGTAATGTCTAAGTGTTCATATCCCTTCACTTTGCACAGCTGTGAAGAGATACTTATATTTGTGTATTGGTTGGATTCCAGTGTTTCTGTCCATTTTGATTTAATCGTATGTGAAGCACAGAGGAAAATTTGCTAAAACTATAATCCAGTCTTAAACCCTGCATATATATCATAAATCTGGTAAACACAGAGCCTTTTTTGCCCTGATCAAGGGCTGCTGATGTTGCCATAGACATGGATTGTTTGCTCCCAGGTGTATTGCACTGTCATTTGCATCCTTCTTAACCTTGTAAACGAGTAAACAAGTTTACTACGTTACAAGAAATGGGTTAAGGAAGAAAATTAGTAGAGGTGTTATAACATTGATGTACACCAAGGCTGTTAAAGCAATGTGTTGCAACTTCTTGAGTACCCTCTTTCTGGTGAATGATAAATTCATTTTGTAGACTTAATCATGTATTTCAGTGTGGCTTACTTCATCATGTTATGGGTTTCTTCAGGTTATTTCCCCTTTATTCTCTCTCTGCCCAATTTACTTTTATGTAATTGGGCAGTAGGTGAAGAAATATGGAAGCTTATTATGCTGTGATAAAAATATTTTATCTTCTTATATAATGAGTATTGCATATTAGTGAGATCATGATTATGCTACTTATGCCTTTATTATATTGAACATATTATGAAAAATCTCGGTAGTGTCATGAGCACATAAACAGAAATTTCAGCTTCAATAAACATTCCAAGGCAAGTAATGTATCAAGAAAAGGAAGTGAATTCTTCATATGCATTTATAGAGGTAAATAGTTTTTGAGAGCAAGTTGCACTATGTGTTGTTGATTGTTTAATCTTTTTCTTTTTCCAGTTGTCCGTATTTGTCAGAGAAGATTACGCCTGCTATACCTGCAATTGGTGGGATTCTTTTCTTTTTCGTGATGGGGACCCTGCTGCGTACTAGTTTCAGTGATCCTGGTGTCCTCCCCCGTGCAACACCAGATGAGGCAGCAGATCTAGAGAGACAAATAGGTAACACTGAAGGTCTGTTGTCTCTTCGCTTTCCTCCCAAGGGTGCATGTATTGTGTGAAGGCAGTGTGCTGCTCTGCTCATGGGAGGAGTTACTGCTGTCTTGCCACAGTGATTGTTCTGGAACTGTCATGTCTGATGGCATTGCAGTGATTCCTGTGGAAAGATGGTTGATCAGTTCTTCACCAAGACAGTAAACAAAATCCTGACATTTTAGAGTGATAGTTATTACTGTAAATACTTTTCAGCAAGTCTGGTAGAAATCTCCCTATGGTACACAAGAGAATACCTTTTAAGGTGTTTTTGACAAGAAAGCTGATACTGCAATAGATCTACAATTGTGCATTTTTAAACAGTGTATCCTCAGAGTTTAACTGAATTTAATTATGTTATCTATATATTGCAGGAGAGTCAGATAAGTCCCTGTGTTAATATACAGTAAAAATGTTACTATTTTTGATTTGTGTAAAGACAGCATAATTAAAGTAGAGAGCTAGATTTTAATCATTCTCACTTAGAAAGAGCACTGTTAACTAAATTCTGGAAGTGGGACCTCTACAGCTACAAATACCCTGAATAGCTAAGATGTGCTACTTGGATAAGAAAACAGGATGAGTTTGCAGAGCTGCTTCATAAGCAGTGGGTTTCTGTGCTTAGTAAGCTACTCAACCTTACTAAAGGCCACTATGTCTGCTTTGATATGATAGTCAGTGAAAATCCCATTTTTCTGAAGCAGTTTCAGAGAAATGTTCACTTACATAATTGAAAATAGGTAACAGATCTATGCAAAGCACTGAAGAAATACCTACAGCATCCTTGATGTTTAATACTATAGTACAGTCTTAGGCTTTTTATGATTGAAGTATTAAAATGTTTGCTATTCATCTGAATTTCAGAAGTGCATAGAAATATGGAAAAATATAATGAAGCATTCATTTAGCACATTTCCTAACCAGTGTTATGGTTTACTTTTATTGATCTCCTTCAAGGACTTCTTTACCTAGAATAAGGTACCAGCTTTAGTCCAAAACACAGACACAAGTTCCTGTTCAAGGAATTGCTTATTTACCCTGTGTTCACAGAAACATTGATCTATGTCAGGAAATAAATTATTTCAAATAAGCAGCTCATGACAATAATTTTATGCTGTCATCTGTTAGAGTTTTGGTGAAATACAAAACTAAAAACACAAATTGGATACTGGAAAGGAGAGTCAAAATGTTCCCATGTGCAACTATTTCAGAACTTGTGTTTACAGATTACAATTTTTTTAAACGGTGTTGCGTACTTGCTTCACAGGTTCAGGCTGCTGAGCTGATCAAAGCCACTGTTTTTTCTTCAGCAGCAGCAAAGGCAGTAGTAGGGCCAGTGGAGTATTGAAGCAAGGAATTACATTGCCAGCAAATGTGGAGTTCCCAAGCATGAGGGCTTATGACAAGTCTAATAGAGGAACAAGCTAGGCAGCTATAAGAAATCATTATTCCCTAAAATTGTGATTCTGGACTCAACAATGCAAATGGAAAGAAACATTTTTGTACTGTTACAATGTATTTTTTAATGTGCCCTTGAAAGGTGTATCCTAGTGGAGTGTTATCTGCAGCAGAAAAAGCTGAATGGCTCCTGCAGTTGAAAAGAAAACTTGATGCTCCAAAACTATCATTCAGGCTCGATTGCCTGGTAATTTGCTGTACCTTTCAGCTTGAGGTGCCTTCTAAAAACGGGTTGCAAGGTTAACAGTAATTTATTTCTAGACAAAAAGTTCTTCAGATAACTCACCTAAAAATAATCCCTTTACCAAGTAGTTTCTTTTCTAAAATGCGTGTATATAACCTATCCTACCTGTGGCTTTTACTTTATTCAAATCATTCTTAGATACTTGAGTTTTAACCTGCCCTACTTGTCTCTTTGGGAAGCAATCTTCCAGAAATTTTTACGTATGTACTGAGAAACACTTGTGTCCCAAAATAAGGAATTCTGATTTAAGAATGCTATTTTGAAGCTCTCTTAAATCTTATCAAACTTTATTTTTTTACATTAGAAAGCATAGAACGGGATGAGCTGATTAGGGAGAATGGTTCTCAAAATAAGACATTCTAAAGAAGGTGGCAGTACCTCGGTCTTTCAGGTGACTTTCTGGAAACAGGGTGGTCATGCTGAGAGCGAAAAATATTTCCACCTAGTCTATCAGCCTTTTTCGGGTCAAGATGGGGGACTAACAGAGCTGTGATGCTGCTATTCCCCCCCCCCCCCCACCCACCACCCAGGGTACAGGAATGGAAAGCAGTTATTTCTTGACAATTTGCTTTGTTCATAAAAAACCAAAAAGTGAAAAGAACTGCAAAAGAAAAAAAAAAAAAGGAAGTTCTCCAAAAAGCAAAAGGAACTTCTGTTACTCAAAAATATTATATTAAATGCAGATCATCAATCTACCCTCATACAGTTGAAGGTTGGTAAGTGTAATAAGAGGCCATTGTGACTGTATTTTATTGTAGTCAAAAAGATACTAGCATCAGAAATTGAGATAGTTTCTAAAGGTCAGTATAAAGAGATGGCACAAGCATATTGGGAAAGGATGGGAAAGGCAAAAGGAGAATAAAGTCAGTTACGGTCAGCAAGGAACAGTAGAATACAACAGTACAGGTTCTGTTAGAGGTCAGAGGAAGAGAGAAAAGTTGAAGGCATGCTGTGTAATTGGGAAATGAGAAATAACCGAGGACAATCTGAAGTATTCAACGCTGCTTTGATCTCAGAAGATAACTTATACACTTCTTGACAGCTGATAGGGCAGGTCAAAAGAAGGAAAGTAGTTGTAGTTTAGAAGTCTGTTAATGTACTATATCTCTATTGCTTTATCTCATGTTCTACTTTAATAGAAATCTGTTGATTCTCTCACTAGAAACTGTTCTCTGTCTGGAAAGACATGGAGTACACTGCTAAATTATCAAATTATAAGAATTGGTACTGTCAAGGGTTGGGGGATTATGGCTATTTAAGTCTCAAAACAAGCAAGAACTTCAAGGGCTAATTGAGTGTAACCAAACTGATGTCCTTAACTGAAAGAGTAACTGTCTTGTGGGAAAGACGATGTGCGATGTGCTTAATTTTTGCACTCTAATTAAGCTCTTGATAGTGTCCTGCATAGGATTCTTTCTATGTAAGTTTTGGAAGTAAGTTCTAGATGAAATTGCCACAGTCAATGAGCACCTTTTCAAAAAGACTCTCTAGTGGCAAATGGTAAGTGCTCAAGTAGGACCTTTCAGAAACTGATTGTGGGCTCATGAGGAATATGCTTAACTCTGAAGTTGATGCTGAGATGGAAAAGTTTGCAATCGCTGGGTTTGATTTTTTAAAAAAATATATTTTAAATAGTCTTAGCAACTTCAGGAAAAAAAAAACACAAAGTGTATGAATACAAGTAGAACCCAAATACTAATGGAAAGGGATCTAAGTGGTGAATGGTGCAGGAGGAGGAGACTTGAGTATTATCTCCAAACAGATTGAGTTAGCATTGTGGTAGGACAAAAAGGGGAAATTCTTTTGGGGGCTTATTAGAAAAAAGAGTCGTTACATGAACCAGAAGTGGCATTCTGTCGTATCCAGTGGTGATGAGGGCTCAGTTTGCTGTCTGGTTTTCCACAACATGTGTAGAAACTTAAGAGAAAGGCAGCTAAACAGAAGTCTAGAAAACAGGACCTGTAAGAATATTTAATACATACGTGCATTTGGCCTAAGAGAGAGGAGGAGCAAAAGTCTTAAAATACTCTAGTTCTTTGGGTTTTTCATATAATATAATAGAATAAAAGTAACTACATGCATGAGGCTTATATACTGAGAACTGCAAAAGAGTAACTTTATTTGCTATAGAAGTGCTGTAATTTCACTGAAATGCAGCAGGACCTTTTCTTTCTCTAAATGTAACATTAAACTTATTGATGTAGTATTTTTACTTCAATTATAAATTTCATTAAATTGAAAAGTCGTTATTTTTCCAGGAATACCCTAGCTGTAATTGCATTTTTTCATGGTGCATATAAGCATGGTTTCTGCAATCACACCAAATATTATATTGAGAGGGGCTGTTTTTTCTGTGGAAACATAAATACTAGGAGCAGCCTTATTTTGTAGCCTTTTTGCAGTTATGATGTGTGCATCTTGTAGTTAGGTTAGTGGTAGTTAGTCACTTCAAGTGGAAAAATGTAAACTTCTGAATATGAAGGCTTAGGAGGATAACCAAATCCAAGAGGATGGGCTTTATAGATGGGAAAGCATTTGTCCAGTTGACACATACAAGTTTAACAACTGCTCCGCAATATCCATCTTGTTTGCATCGGATAGGTGGTGCAGATAAAGGAAGAGATGGTCATAGTAATTTATCCTTCCAGCCTTAAAATGCTTTGGATTCTTCTTCAAGCTAACTGTCTTAAGTTACGTATATGTTCCAAATTGAATCAGTACAACCGGCTCAGGCCAGTTCACGGCACAATTTCTGCTTGCTTGCTTTTGTGTTTTCAAAGCCCTGAACTCAGTGTATGAGCTACACCAGCACATCATCTATGCAAATTGTTTTATGTCTTGGCTGTCTAATTTACACTGATGCTCAAGACCACATTTGAGACTCCTTCACAAGTCCTTGCCTGTCTTTCATTTGTTTTGAAATGCACAATTTGATTTCATTATAGCCTTATAAAATTAAATCTGTGCCACAGCACAGGCATTTCATAGAACTAGCAATGGCCTGAACAAATACATACCATTTGTGGTTATCACATTTTGCTTTCTTTCCAAAGGTGGGATACCAACTTCCTAGGCTTATAGTTGTACCTGATACGGCACGCTTTAAACAACATTCTTAAAATAAATATAGTGAAATTACTTTGTGTGTCAGGTAAGTCTTAGAAAGCTCTTCCTCTCTATGCTTCTTTCCCTCAGCGAATCACTAAAGGTTGCATTTCTTTCTGGAAATAAACATGCCTTTCACATGAAGTTTTAGACTTCAAGAAGATCATGCAACTCTAGTTTTAAGAAAATAATACGTGATTTCAGAAAAATCTAAGGCAGCAAGTCTTTAAAGTCAGGAGCAATATGTGGTCAATATCTCTTGTTGGCTATCAGATGAAGAACTGTGTAAAGAATGCAGTTAGCAGCTGATGGTTTCAGTCTAAGCCAGGTTCCCAGTATTGTTTGACCTTTAGATTACTGTCTGGAAACGAGCATTTTCTTGAAGTTCTCTTCCCTCCAAGAAATAAACTACTCTTTCCTCTTGTAGCCCACTGTTGTTAAGCATGTAGCTTGAATTTAGCTGGTTTACCACAGGGGAAGACATTTCTTAGAGGTTTGCATTTTTGGAGGGCTTTGCTTTGTTTTGGTTGGGGATTTTTTTCTAATGTTTTTCGGATGTTATAGGTTATACATGAAGTTTTTTTTTCATTACTTTTTCATTTAGTCCTCGGGAAACATTACAATTGTTTCAATTTACTGACTTTTCACATAATATTTTTTGAAAATTGAAATTGTGTCCTTTTAAAGTTGTCAACAAACCTTGCATGATACGGTTGTCAAGCTTATATAGAGACAATGTAGGGATGCATTCTAGAGGCTGTTTGTCTTAGGTTCTTAGGAAGATTGACCAAAAAAGCCAATCCTTGATTGAGCAGGAGAATCCTAGAAATATGTATACAAATTTGCAGCTTCTGTCTTTCATCAGCACCTCCCACTTGTTTGCAGCGTAATAAATTGAGAAATCTAAGTGGAGTTTGTTGTCACATTAGAAGGTTGCTAGGCTGTGCTGTATCTCCATTAAATATTTGGCATATCTTTCTTAGAGCAGTACAAGTCTCTTGGTCCTGCAAGGACATGGATTGCATGTATGGGGTTTTCGTAATAGGGTAATAAAAATGGTGGAGCCCCATCTAGTGCATGAACAGTTAACCCTGGTAGAGAAGTTACAAAATGTGTCAGAACAGATAGGATGGATGGCAATCCCATCAGAAGGCAAATTTTAGCCTTTTTCTGAAAAAATTTGAATTACTGCAACAGTAATAGATTGCATGAGATGAGAAAAATGTAGTAGTGGTCAAACGCCGGTTATTTGGGAAAGGTGATTCCATAAAGGTAAATCTTGCTGTGCTTCAAAGAGACCTCATAAATTGGAAGATTTAACTGTGTTGGACCCCAAGTATGAGCAGTCAAATTGAAGACGAGTTAGAGTCTGAAAATGTACAGTGAGACCAGGACATGTTTAGCCCATTTAGGTTAGATAAATCGTATTAAATCCTAGCACATTTGACCTTGCTCTGCGGCTTGTTTCCAGGAAAAAGATGTTAGTAAACAGAAAGACTGGAACATTCAGGTTTGATTATGCAATTTAGGATTTTGAGTAAAATTCTCAGTCTGTGGAAAGTCAGCAAGACTGTTTACATTGATTTCATTTGCATCAGCTTTCATCCTTGGATTTCGTGATTAATTCCCCTCGGAGAGCTAGGATTTGCTGTCTCTGTGAGCTTCCCTGCAAATGTTTGGGAGGAAATCCTCTTAGAAGACCAGCGTTTTAAATATAATGCGCTGGACAGTAGTCTCACTTCTCCACCAGAGAAGAGAAGAGAAGAGAAGAGAAGAGAAGAGAAGAGAAGAGAAGAGAAGAGAAGAGAAGAGAAGAGAAGAGAAGAGAAGACAGAAGTTGCCTTTGAGGTTCTGCCAGAGCCCGTTTAAAATAATTGCAGTGCACTTTCTGAACTTCTTGGAAGGGAGGGAAAATACTGGGTTTAGTTGGTGTGCATTTTATAAAATAAATGTTTATCTAGGAAAAAGAGCATTTATCTGCTAAAAAATTCCCATTTACTGGTTTAAGTAATTTTCTTTCAATGATTATGTACATAGTCAGGAATAATAAGATTTTGTAAAAGAAAAAAATCTGAAATACTACTATTACTTAAGGAAATTCAAAGCATCAGCATTTCTAGCAGTATGGAAAGCTACACCTAGATGAAATGGTCTTTATTAGTATTTTTTTTAATTATGCCACTTAATATGAGTATCAAATGAAGATCTTTGGTTTATTAATGAGTGTGCCACTCCAGAATTAAATGCTTTATTCAATAAAAAAATTAATTAGGGCTAATGACCTATATTTATGTTCACAGTTTAAGTCTTATTTTGACCAAAATATGGTCAGAAATGGGTGTAACAGTGTGTTCTGTAATACCCAAGAATTTCTAGAAGTATTATGACTATTACAAGCCTGTTGGTTATAACATTACCAGAAGCTTTTTTAATGTAATGTGAGTTATAATAAATTCTTCCCTGTTTTCTGGATTTAGGAAACATCCATGTCTCTCTAAATCTTTAAATGGTATAAGCACAGTTGTGCTGTGCCTTCCAAAGAACATCTTTTCAGCTTATACACTGAAATACAATGGTAACTTGTAATGCAATACTTACTTAATCAAAAGTATTGTGTCAAGCAGTATTGGCCTTGGGGTCAAAATCAGAATAACTGATAGTTATGGGAACCACACGGTAATCCATGCTTCCGTGTGCAGATTATAGGACCTGGCCAAGCATCACAAGCACATTGTCAGAGTTTGTTTAGGTCTAACATGAGTGAATGTCTGTACCTCATCAGGCTGTAGGAGGCTGCTTCTAAGCAGCTGTTTCTTCAGTATTCACCACTTTAGTTTCATAATGGATATTTAGGAGCTTCATACCCAGACTCCATCCATCTCAGCTGTTGCTCCCTTCCTTTCATCCTCTTATCCATGAGTTTCCTGAAGTCTGGTTGTTTCAATGGTCACATTTACAGTGGTGTCTCACAAAGACTTTTATTGATGCATGTTAATGGTGTGGGTGAGCATGTTGCAGATGGGAACTCCTTAAGTTGCATTTGCTGCCAAATCAGCACATTGTGTAATTCTGTGTTTGCTAGTACAGCTGTGCTGTTGCCAGTTTGAATACCTTGCTAGGTGAGAGGCTTTCTTGTTGCCATCTTAGAAAATACATAGTTTGTAGGCTGTGTAATTGGCAGAAATTGTAATTGTGTGTGATATTTTTAACAGTTTGATCTCAAAACCAAGTCATAGATCTTGTAGTAACAAGTTCCACATGAAAGGGAGGGGGTCACCTTAAGATGCAGTTGTTCAAGTGACTTGACTGTGACTTTGAATGTATTTTCATTCATATATTAGAAAATATTTTATTTTACTTTCCTATTGTCTTAGCTGTTCTGTTAATCACGTGTAATAAATTTGGGGATTTTTTTCACTTCTGTGGTTTGATTGATTATGATTACACAAGAATAGATAAACATAGAAAAATGACCACTTTTACTTGTTGAACTCTCAGAGTAAAGCTCAGCTTGGGCAAAACTGAGCTTTGATGATTTAGCCTAATCAGTCCTTTAGTTGCTGGAAAAATTATTGGTAATATCCTAAAATAAAACAACATGAAGCTAAGAAACAAAACTCAAAACTCTACCACTTGTATCAAATGAGGTAGTTGAAACTGGTTTTGTGCAACAAACTTACTTCAAGGTGTGTATAAGTAACAGGATGAGTTGTGTTTTCAAACTTCTAAACAGCAAAAGCTCTAAAATACTATTGCAAATGTGCTCCATTGTATCACAGCATGCATGAGATCTCGGTATGCACCAGGCTCAGATGACAGAGCTGCTGTTGCTTAAGTAAATGTGCAGATTCTATATTAGGTTGTAGAATTTCTGCAGCACTTCTAGAGAGACTTTTTGTTATTACAGTAATTTTTAAAAATAGAGGAATATTCTAAAGGTAGCTTTTCCAAGTTTTGCTATCCTATACCAGAAGTCATAGTTATCTTTAACATATTATCTATGAACTATTAGGGGGTAGGAGCCTGTAAGAGTTTTGGGAGTGAGGTTGTTGTCAGCATTTGAGGATTGGGTTAGGATGGTTTTTTTGATTCAAATTGATTGGCTATGGATGCTATTTGTAATGAGATATCTCTTTGTTGCATATCACTCTAGGAGAATTAGAAGGGAGAAAATAGTTTCTTTTAAATGTGTTAATATAAATTTTAAATTTGCTGTAGATTGCCATCAAGGACAGTTCTGTGCATACATCATAGTTAATGTGAAACATTTCATGTCTTGTGTTTTTATGTTTAGATATAGCAAATGGCTCCAGTTCAGGAGGATACCGCCCCCCTCCCAGAACAAAAGAAGTGATCATCAATGGACAGACAGTGAAACTAAAATATTGTTTTACTTGCAAGATTTTCCGCCCACCTCGTGCCTCACATTGCAGCCTTTGTGATAACTGCGTAGGTGAGTAAAAAAAAAGAAATGGCATATGTTCAATTTAGTAGCTTATATATTGTTATGAATACTTTTTATAGGAGACAGAAAAAAATCTTAGTGACAAGATTACTCATGAGGCGACTTGCTCTGTTCATCTTTCTTTCCTACAAGATCTGTTAAATGTTAAGAATTTTAGAGGAGGCAGAAAAGGAAACTTGGCCTAGCAGATGTTACTTATCTAAGAAGGAAGAATATCTTCTGATGCATGCATCTTTCCTAACCTGCCCTAAAGACAAAGAACACACCCAACTTGAATAGGACTGCGTACAACATGCAATGACCTTTCCAAGCTTTTCAGGAGTTCCAGAATTGTTTCCTTTACCAGACTAAATTGAGGGCAAGGTGCTGCTTCTCCAGTTCATTAGTACCTAACTGTAAGGCATGGTTCAAATGGTTAGGGCTGTGTGACCAAAATACACACTGTAGGCAATTCTTATCTTTGAGCAGTTTCATGACTAGAAATACTAAGGTCAGGAGCCATAAGAAATTACTGGGCAAACATGCTATTTTGAGAGTAAGTAGATATTGTCAGGACCTAAGCATATTTTATAATGATAGGGTTGGTTTTTTTCACTCTGAACATCTTGTCCTTTTTCATTACTGTTTTCTGTGGAGGTCAGACAAGGTGATTAAGATATGCTTGGATTTAAAAGCAAACCAAAAAACCCCTACCAATCAAATCTGAGTGTGGTTTCCAGTTAATTAGATCACATTTGGAGTTTAGTGCAGTTGATTAGCACACTGTTGAGCCTGGATCTTATGCATTCAAGAAAATAATGTAGAAAGATGTCTCCAGCTGAGAAATGTAATTGCAGCATTCAGCAGTGATATTTTTAGATATAAAGCAGTCATTGGAAGAATTGGAGTTTTATGTTTAGATGATACTCATTTAGGGAGTACACTTATATCAGAGTGAAAAGCTTATTAGCCTTTTGGCCCTATAGAATTGATTGGTATCTGTAGATGGTTCCCTCAGTAAATAAATTTTTCTGATGTGTTAAAATTTTGTGGTGTTGCAAAAGCTATTGAGCTTGCTTTTATTGAGCAAATATGGATGTTTATGAATTGCAGTTGGCACATTTTTCAGAAAAATATTTTAGCAAATGTATAACCTGAACATCACAGTGTTGTGATGTTGCTCAGCAAACTTGATAACATGTAAACACAATTGTTGACCAGTGTGATAAATAAAAGTTGAAAGGCTGTTGTCTTTACCAAGAGAGCAAAAATAAGAGCAACTTCCCCTGTACAGCCTGAAGCTTATTTTAAAATAATGTTTTCCTTTTTTAGTACACTGGTATTAAGGACTTTTCTATAGGTTGTTTTGTAATCTGTGTCCTTTTCATACCACATCTGGAAAACCTATTCTGTGACACATACAATTAGTGATGGCAAGGAAACAACTTGTACAGTCTTATACAGTCTGTGATGAAACAACAGATGTGAATTATTATGAATACTTATCAGAAAAGAGTCTGAGCAAATGACTTATATAACCGAGCTATCTTTTCTGCACATAAGATAGTTATGGTGATTGTAATTTCCTCTTGCACGTTTATTTCTTTTAAAGGAACTGAATGAATTTGCTGTAGTTTTTCTCCTCAGTGTTTATAATGGGAATTACAATAAACTGACTTTCTCAGGGTACACTGTATAGTAGCTTTGTTTCCTGATTAGATACAAGTGTTTGTTATATAGGTATTCAGGTGTATTGAATGCAAAAAAGTGAAATCTACAAGTACCTGTGCAACTAATTTTCTTAGAAAAATAGGTGTCAAGAAAATTGGATGGCTGATGTACTTGCGGAAATCTTAACAGTCTCAGAGTGTACTCTTAATCAGAGTGTGTTATGCAGTTTGCCACCACTGTGAAGTTAAGATTGTCTATGTGATGATGCTTTTATTTAGTTTGTGAATAAGTCTTATAATAGCAGGTGTTCTTGTGCCACTGTCATTTGTTTTAGTTCCTTACTAGTGTAACTAAATCTATGCGCAAGTAGTCCTACTTCACACACATATGGATATTTAAGTAACTTAAGCTATTTAAACATAACATATGATATTTAAGCAACTCACTACCAGTATGGTCATGCATTCCTTCTTACCTCATAGTTTCCAAAGATTTTGCTGCACAGTTAAAAACCAGTTACAGAGACTGTGTGGTACAGGAATGGAGCCTGTCTTCAAACCACCACTCACTGCTCAGAAAAATAGAGTATGCTACTTTTACCTAAAGGTGACTTATGATACTTGGCAAATGAATGCAGTGTGAAAGAGAGGTTCTTTCATTCTGTGTTTTCTATTAATGTTTTTTATTCTGTGAGGAATCTATTGCAGCATTTTAAATATGTAAGTATGTACAAAAACCTACTCTGTTTTTTTCTGTCTAGTTGTTTAGTAAGCATATCTGTTACTTGATCTTGTTTGATTTTTGTTTCATAACTATTTTTATAAATGTCTGTGTGGTGTTTGTAGATAAAAATAACAAAAGATAGCTTAAAATTAAAAAAAGAAGAAAAGAGCTCATTTGAGTTCTAGCCATGGTAATACTTCAAACTCCTTTAGCTCTGCATTATTTTCCTAGTACTATCCAGAAAAATCTGTATTTTCATTCAAATGTAGTTTGTTCCATTTATGTAATACCTCAAAAAATTTGGTTGAGTAAGTGTTCCCTGAAGCACATACCTTGGGTGTATTACTGATTTGCTTTCTTTACTGCCTCTGTCAATGTCAGTTGGAAGTTAGCCCCTCAAGGGTTTTGTGTACCATTATGTTGCTTAAGAATTACAAAAGAATTAAACATAACATGCATCTAAACACAAGAGATAAAGACTTTAGAAAAAGAGTAACCAAACCAGACATAAATTCTGAGCTCAAGCTAGTTACTGCTGTGTTTTGACAAGAGGTTTTGATTGCACTGTGTAATGCTAGAAATAAGGTTGGACTTGCTTCTGAAATGACCAAATGGTTTCTTTTTAATTTATTTTTGGTCATTACAACATCAACTCTGTAATATCCTTTTTTTTTGTTAGGTTTTAATACATAATTTTTGGTTTGTTAAATTTGATTTCTATAATAAAAGCTGAACAAGAAGCAGGCGGCTTTTTATGAACAATATAGGGAAATAATTATTAAAGCACACATAACATGTAACACAGATAATGTAAGACTTGAGTGAGAATTACCAGTGTGTTCTGGGGAAAGCTTTTCCCTGTATTTACTCCAGATACCACCATCTTCCAGCCTGAAGAACACAAAGTACTTCAAAAGCAGGCTGAGAAGTGGCACTGTAACAATTCGGCTTTTATAACACAGACAATGTGTCTGAGAGTAATTTTCTCAGGACTTTGTAGTCCTTTATAATCATTGTGTATTTACTTGATGTCAGGACTTTGGTTTGCTTGGTTTTAATTCTGTTCTGTAGCACTCTTTCTTCATTACCTTAGTATTTCCTTTCTTGCCTTCAATTCCTTTTCATGGCCTTTGCTTATTTCTTTACATTTCCTGCAGTGAATGGAGTACAATTTTCACTTCATTTTGAACCTGTTAAACCTTAGCTCTGGTTGTCTTGAAATGACTCTTTTGCTGAACAGTTAAAAGCACAAAGTTGGCTGCTATGACCGTTTTTTCCCCCTTTTTTCTTTCTTATGTATTTTTCCCAGCTTTTGCAGGTGAGAAATGGCTCGGACTCTTTGTTTTGGGACTCTTTGCCCCAAAAAGGTAGATCAAGAAGCTGCCAAAGAGAGTACACACCAGCACTTAGAGAAGTGATACATTATTTAAGATTTTGCCATTTGTGTAATTAGATGCACTTTGGAAATTCAGGGAGCATGGCATGTGTGTCTAGGGTTTTAGGATTTCTAAATCTTAAGCCAAAGGACTGCAAAATATGTCAGAAAGTCTCTTTAAAAAGGAAAATCGTATTATAGGTTACTTAAGAGGTTGTGACTTATGCATTGGTCTGTGTATGAAAAAATGCAGAGATATCAGAACATCTGACTGTGTAAATGATGTTGTAAACATCAAGGTGTCAGAATAAAAATTAAAGAGAGAAATTACCAATTAAAAAAATATTGGGAACCTAAGAAAATAAACACATACTTACATTTGGTGCAGTAACAATTTGTAAAATGGTTTAAAAACTCAAAGTCCAGTAAAAGACAGCAACAGAAGCGTGTAGAAAAAATGTGCTTTCCTGTAGAAAATAAACAAATCCATGAACTTTGTGGATGCTTCCTCTAGGGACAAATGTGGGGTTTTAAGATCTTTTCCTACACAGTTGGGTGTGTGTCAGGCACTCATCTGGGTATGCCAGAGTGCATGTACTTGAATGGGTATGAAAAGAGAGATTGTTAAGCAGTGAGGTCCTTTACTGTGCCCTCTTTGTACCTCTCAAAGAACAACCATTCTAAACTACTGCTGCTACCTTTGAAAATGTCACCATTAATGTGCATGCTGTCAAATAAGTTTGTTAGTCAACATTTGTTATTGGAGGGTGCAGTGAAGTGATCTATGTGACAATACAGTTTAATTACTATGAGCTATCCTAGGGCAATGGCTGGATGTTTTCCTAATAAATCAATTGCTATTTTTATTTTGAAAATTAAGCATGTTTATTTTCTTTTTGTGAATATCAATAGTCTGCAACTGTTGAAGTTGATTAGCATGCAAAAAGTTGACATTGCAATTTACTTTCTTAAAACCCCACCCAAATAGCTTAGTTGCCTGAAACAGTTTTAACAGTCATGAAAGTGAAATACATGTTAAGTAGCCCTTGTGTTTGTTTTTCTGATTGACTTTTTGTTGTAGCTATCCGTGAACATTATTAATTTATTTCATTAATAGAGGCCCATCTTTCCCAATGTTATATTGCTGTTTCAGTTTGCATCACCTCGTAGAGATTAGTATCCAGAATGTAATTTGGAGTAAACTTTTGGTGAGTATTTCCCAAATGTAAACTTGAGGCCAGAAGACTCTTTCTTTCTGTTTGGTTTTCATGGGGTGTTTTGGTTTGGAATCAGTGTACAAAAGTACTGAAGCTTGGTGATTTAAAGGATCCATTGTGCATTGTCCATAACAGATGTTCTAAAATAACAGCATGCACATAAATGTAACTTGCAATTGGTCTTTTGTTATTTTCTGCTGTTTTTGTATCTATTTCTACTCAGATCTCATTCCACAAAGTAACAGCAAAGGCATTGTCAGGGGAATGACTGTCATATAGGTGAATGGTGTGTAAGTTAAATTGATCCAAGTACTTGATTGCTGTTGCCACTTAATGGCAAGTCCCATCAGTGAGGGTGCTTTTTTGAATATGATTAAATAGTTTTCTTAGGAGTGACGATTTCAGTCGGCAAAACCAAAGATCGGAGCTAAGGATAGCTTTTATTAATATGCTATGAATATTGGATACAAATTTTTTTTGTTGTGTTAAACTATCAGATATTTTGAACTGACTGTAGAGCACATAATGCAGTGGTTATATTTTCTTTTGTGCATGTGTGCATCACTTTCAGCCATTGGGATTGGACTGCTGTATCTTAGAAGAAAATAAATACTCTTTGTAATAAAACATAATATGGACTTCTAAAAACCTAATTTATTTTCTTAAACATTTCAAGAGCAATAAGATTCTGAAAGTACTATTTGTCATACAAAATGTCAAGTCAAGAAGCCTGAATAGATGTGGTCATATCATGACATCATAGTCTTTCAAAAAGCTTTAATTGTCATCATTACAAATGCGTGCAGATGTGTCAGTCTCTCTACATAATTACTCAGTGTGAGTCCTTGACAATGGACATTGTAGTCCTGTGTTGTACTACTGCTACTATCAAAAGTAATTTGGAGTAATCCTGGCCCCGTTGGTTGAGCTGTAATGTGACTTCTTGACTGACACAGGATTTCAGTTGTGGGCTCTTGACTCTTTCCAGTCATGGGATGCATGTTTGCATGTTTAAGATAAGGATGGTAACATTCAGTGAATGCCTTAGGTTTGTGCATTTGCCCTACAATGCTTTACTTGCACAGGGTGGAAAAATTACCAAGTGAATTGTAACTTGTGCTCACTGAAATCTCTTAGTAACACATGACCTAGATATTTTTGCACCTGCCGACTTCTTGTCTTTGAGTCCTGCCTTCACATTAAGCTTTAGAAAATGTATGCTGGTGTGCAGTGATCTAGTTGAGCAAAGAAAAAAGGAAGCGGTTCATAAATACTGCAAACTGAAGGGCCAAGCTGCCTACAAATGTTCCATTTAAAAATGCTTTTGTGTTCCTTGTAAATTATAAGGCTTTCATTAAATGTTTTGAAAAAGGAAGGAAAGCATTTGGGTCATTTTGTGCATAGTTTCCTGGAGTGTAGTGATTGAAAAACGGAAGCAGAACATTTAAGGATTTAAGAGTCTACATGCTGTGCTGTGGAAAAGTAGAGATTTGACTCTTTGATTCTGAGCAGCAAGGAACATGCTTTGGTGTGGCTTCTGAAGGAAACACTCCATCTATAAGACCACTTCTTAGTAAAATGGGAAATGTTCTCAGTTTTGTTTTTATCTTAGATACCCAACAGTTAATGTTTTTTAAGCAAGTTTTAAATGTAAATGTTTCAGGGAAGGTAAAAAATGAGGAATGTCTAAAGTATGAGGTAACATGTTTTTCTGTCATCCAGTTAGCATAGATTATTAGGTGAGTGTTAATCAGCCCACTTAGGTGAGTGTTAATGAGACCACTGAGTCATGCTGACAGCTTGCCACTTCCGAAGGGATTTGAATGTCATCCTCTTCTTTATTTTTTTTTCCCCCCGATTTCCATGATTCTCTTCTTTGTGCCTGTTCACACAGCCTTTGGTAACACAGCCACTGGTGTGTCAGTTTTCCCCACTGATCAGTGAGCAAAATAATTCCTTTTTTTTTTTCTTTCCTGCCAGTTCAGGGGGGTGACCTGATTCATCATCAGTTTGCACAACGAAAGAAGGAAGTGGGATGAAGTGGCAGGAAAGGCAGCATGTGACCATCTCTTTCACTGCTACTAAATTTTTAGACTGGCTCAATTATCTAGTGAAGCCTCATCATTTGGATTCAGTTATGGGGGTGCTGACTGTCATCAGGAGTTATTAGCTAAATTCAAAGGTGTGATCACTTGGGAAAGAGTAATGAAATAGTCATTGTTACATGTTTGCTGACAGTTCCTGAAGTTTCTTACCTCTTTGGTTTTCTGTGGTTTTTGCAGCAGCATTTTTAGTCTCCATTTACTTATCTCCCCTTTTCATTGATGCTTTACCTTATAAACTCTTCACATATTTTTTCAGTCTTTTTTTGTTTGCTTCAGGTTTTGTTCTCAGATCCTGAAAAATTAATCAAAACTGGATTTCTCCTGCAGTTGTGATAACCATTTACCTGTAGTAAAGTTGGTGTTACAGCTGAACTGAATTAACCCTTAGCTGCTTCTGAAAGTGTTATTTCATCCCTTCTCTGGCAGTGTGTTCCCAGTGCTTCACATGGGCCAGCGTTGGTGGTTGATGAGGTGATCTGAGGAGATAGGCAAAAGAAAGCCACAGTTTTAAGTTCATCTGGCGTGATGTCAGCCTGCTCTCTGCAGGGTAAAATGAACACCTGTCTTGGCCTAAGATTGGAGCGCCATCAAAACACAGGCAAAAGACTATTCACAGGACTGCTGAAAGGGCAGAAACTGGGCATCTGTTCTAGCAGTAGTTCTTCATTAGGTTGATACAAGATTCAGCTGTAACATCAAGAAGGCAAATATCTTGCTGCTTTTGCTTAAACTTGAGTGTAGGAGGATGATATATCCATAGGATGCTTCAGCTTTCTTCTTCCCTCATTAAGAGTTCTGATACATTTTTATTTACAAGAGTTTGTATTGCCAGTGTTTTAATTGTCTGCATCTGCCTCAAATATTTTTATGTTAACATTGTCACAAATGTTTGTTTGAATACAGCAGTATGTTAACTATCCAGAACTGCAGTTTGTACCTCTAAACCCTCTGCTCTTCATAACAAGAAGTTGCATTTCTGTTTGCTCCACATTTTAAGTTCGCAAGGGCTGGAATTCCAGTTTTTCTCATCATCAGTAGTTTTTCATTTCTCAGTGAAGTTGAATCTTAATTTGCTGCCAGCATTGTCCAAATCAAGTTGAGGTGTCAGATAGAGCTTCTGTTACAAAATTATCGGTTTTTCAGTTGCCAGGCATCTGGAATGCTGGAAGTGAGCCTTAAGACACTGTGTTACTTCTTCATTAATACTTATTAAGTCATTTTCTAAGGAAGAAGAAACAGCTCCAGATTTAATAGGTTTTATCTTTCTTAACAGCATTAGAAGTTTCTGCTTAGCATTTGTCTCTTCATTTTGTCAGGGTTGGCAGTTTCCTCCTGCATTAATAACTAAGCAGAGCAGCTCACAAGCTGTAAGGCTGTTATCTTTAAATTACATTTACATATTTGTATTCTGCTGAGTAGAATAATGTCTTACTTTTTAATGTGCTGTTTTGTGGCACGTCCCATACCTTTCTGTTTTATGACTGAGAAATACGAGGCCTAATTTATTTATCATAATATTCATGTAGACCTTTTAACACGTCTCTTTTTTTGTTAGAGTTGATTCCAATTTGACACTGTGGTAGTGTTTTTCATACCTGGTCTTTTTGGTCCATCTCTTTCTTATAAACACCTTAGGTAGTTACTTAGCTTCACAATGATTAGTCAGGTATTTAGTGGGAGAGCAGAGCCTTTCAGTTCACCAGGAAAGTTTGAAGATGGAAATTGAAGAGGACTGACAAGTAGGTTAAAAAATCCATGTCAGTCTTCAGTAAGGAGTGTGTGTGTATATATAGGAATGTGTGTTTATAGATAGAAGGGTTGTGTGTATGTGTGTGATTTTGTTTGTCTGCATTTATCTGAATCCATCAAATAGATGTCTGCATATACCTAAATGTTGTTTCATGCCTAGGAACTGAGCTTTATGTCAATATAATCTGTTTCTTACTGTGTCAGCACAGAAGAGAATGAATCTGTATATATGGAATTCATCTTCCAAGACATGTAATGTATTTTTTTAGCAGTAGAGTACAAAAGTACCCTAGGATTATACTCTTTAAAATGGCTATGTAGCTGTGGTTTTTTTGTGTTGTTTGCTTATGTGTTGTATGTAAGAATGAATTTAAATGAAGTAGAGTGTTTATCAGAATATGAGGGCTCATTCAGAAGCACAGATTTAAAGACAAGGACTTTTGAAATGTGATGTCAATTTATTTTGGGGAATACAGCTGTAATGCGCTGAGAAAAGGTAGTATCACCTACCCAGAGTGTTTAGTTCTTGGTATTCTTGGCAGTACTCATTCAGTCAAAGCATTCTGAAGCCTTATTCTGAGAAGGTTCAGTAACTTCACCTTGACTAGCCCTGTTGGAATTTGAAACAGATTTATGGCAGAAACACATGTTCCAAACAGCTGTCACACAAAACCATTTTTAAAAAAAACTCCGAAAGTTCGGTGAACTCAGAAATCCGTTGCGCATGTTGTTTTGACTTTTTTAATGAAGATAATACTAAATACATCTTTCAAGGAAAACCTCTAATGTAGGTCTTTACCATAAATCCATAGCTCAAATAAACAGGTTTACTTGGTCAGATGTGCCTTTTTGACACAGGGCTTAAAGGACTTCAGATTTATAGCTCGCCTTTCCTGTGGAATTACAAATAGTTTGATTAGTACGTCAGTGGAGGCATAAAAGTCACAGAAAACAAACCAGGATTTGGACAAGGATCAGAGAGTGAAAGAAGGAGTCAGCATGAATGCATCTGTCTTATGATCTTGGATTTGATTTAAAAAACCTGAAAATTCTGTCAGTGTAATCTCTCTAAAGTAAAGTTAGGAAATGCAAGTTTGTTTCCTGGCAGTAGCTCTGTTTCTATTACCTGGCATACTGGGACATGGAGAGTGGATCCAGGCTGCCTGGGGAGAAACAGCGTAAACCATTCCCTCTGCTGCTTTCCAGCGCTGAGGCATTTCCCTCATGGTGGAGACACTTGTTTCTAATCCACCCTGGTCTTTTCCTGTCTCATGAACAAGTTCTCTCAGGGAGATAAAGGGAAAGGGTTTCACTCAATAAAAAGGGAGGCAGAGCCTGTAGTGCAAAGGGTGACCAAACATTCGGATTACATCTACCAAGTTTTATACCACATTTTTAAATTTTAACATTTGTAAAATGCTTCATGTGACTGATTTTGCTGTTTTGAATTATTTTGTATGACAATGTCAGCTCCAAGGGGAAAAATAGGTGGTCTAGAATGAAGAATATCTTGAGTGAAGAAATAAAAGGAAGTGGGAAGGTGTAAATATTTCATGCTCCATAATGGATGGATAATATGATAGTAGGCATAAGTCAAAGGTGTGATCATGACAGATGTAAAGGAAAGCATCTTCGAAATTCAAATTTTGAGTAGAAGATGCACTGAAAGGAAAAAAACAAAACCCTTGCTTTGAGGTTTTGAGAAAATCAAGTACAACTGAGTGAGTTGCTAGTGCTCCATGTGACAATGGATAAATGCCTGCTTGCTGGTCTGACTGCACAGTTTGTCACAATAAGGCTGTTAGTTTAATGGGAACTCGCCTCAGCCATGCTTTGATTTCTTTAAAAACTGTAAGGTTTCATTAAAGTACTCCTTTTTTCCTTTTCTATTTTTTGTTCCTTTTTACATAAGAACTTCTCTGTGGCTACTTTGCAAATGCCAGTTAAATCATGAGTTTTAATATAGTATTCAGAGCATTTTTTCAAATAAACAGCATTCTATTAATTGTTTTCCATTTTTTTTTCTTCTGCCTCTCATTTCAGAACGGTTTGATCACCACTGTCCCTGGGTAGGCAACTGTGTGGGGAAAAGAAACTACAGATTTTTTTATATGTTTATTTTATCTCTGTCCTTTCTGACAGTCTTTATATTTGCATTCGTTATCACCCACGTCATCCTTCGTAAGTATGCTGGTGAAATCAGATTACGTATGTAGCCATTTGCTTGAGTTTTTTAAGTTAATATTTTGATCATTCAGGGTTTATTTATTTATTTGTTTGTTTATTTGCCTTTTCTCCGAAGCTTCACAATCCCCAGTGAGTCCCATTCTGGTCTATAATAAGCCCTGCTCATAGTAGTCATTGGCCTGGCACTGGCTTTGCCTTAATGCGGTCTTAATTTTTTCAAATATTTTTTTTTGTCCTTTTATGGATGATTTATTGGAAAACCGTCACACATACTGTATGTCTAAGTATACAGGTAGTATCATTTACCTAAAGAACTTCTGTGTGCTTTTTTAATTGTAAGCATGGGTCACTTGCCATCCAAAGAGGTAAATTACTAGAAAATAGATTGGAGCTATACTTTTTGTAGTTTGCTGTTTAGTTTTACACCATTCTGAACCCTATTTTTAACACATATTATTTTCATTTGCATAGACATTCTGAGAATAACCGATTCATAATGGAGTGAATCAGAAGTCTCATGAGTTTGAGACTGATTTTTATTTGTATTCTGGATTGTGTTTGAGGTCAGAACTCTTTTGGGTACTGGCCTTTTTTTCCATACCCCTAACTCATTTTGCTGACTCCTATATGATGATGATGATGGTGACATTTATGGTGACAGGTTATATGACTTGTCTTTAAGGACCCTTTGTATGTTGGGTTTTCTTAACCCACTATTGCTAGAAGAGTGTTCTATTTTTTTCACTAATTATATAGGATATTGCCTTAAAGAGTGTTTCTTTAACCACTTTGGAAATGTGATCTGTTATTTCTCTGTATTCTGTATTACAACAGAAACCAGATAGAAGTAATAATTTCAGTATATAACACATAAGGATAACTTGATAATGGTAATATTCAGAAAATGTTTTTCTGGAAAAAAATATGTCAGATTGTGCTCAATTTTTTTAATTGTTTACAACTTGCTGGGAAAAGTTGTATTTTAAAGAGCTGAATTGCTGCTCTTATTTTTTCTTCTTTAAAACTATGATGCAAGCACTGGGGGGCTCTCCTATAGCCCAGAAGTCTAGCTCATAGGCTAGAACTAGGGTACCTAATTTTGAGGTATCAAAACTTGATACCTCGAAATCAACAGCTTGTTCTCACTACCAGATACAGCATTTCTAATACCAGTTAAAAAAGCAGAGATAAGATGTGCATATTGTTTAAAAATGGAAAACTATGGGAAAAAGAACACTTGCTATTAATCCTTAAATTCTTGTTATTTATCTGGGCATACATGAGCATACACATACACACCTTTTATGTTTAAGAAGAAAGACACATGGGTTTTTTCTCCAAGCTTACTTTACTAGAATTCAGTAGCTGAAGACATTCCTAGTCTGACAACGTAAAGCTATTTTTGTCACTAACCTACCTACATATCACAAGGACTTCAGTGCTTTTCTGTTTACTTTTCAGTATATGAATTTACAATATAATGTCAATATTTCATGTTCTGTCTGTCAGGTAGGTTTATCTTAGTGGATTTTAACTTTAGAGTGTCCATACCTAACTCTTAAGTATGATTTAGACAAAGAGCAGGGTAATTAATTGTGCCTCTGTGTTGTTGAGAAACACTTAAGCATTCTGTAAATGTTATAGATTAAGTATAGGTTATGTAAATGTTAAATGCCTAATTGCCTATCAGCTGCAATGTATTCTTGCTATGGAGGTTCATCTACCTAAAATGAGACACAGAAAAACATCCTTAAGCTCTAAAGATTGGTCACTCCTCAAAGGCAATGGGAGCAGGTATGAAGTGTGATTAGTTTGTTGATGTTACACTGGAGTTTAAAGTCCAGCTTTCAAATTTGTCTGCTATAGTCTTGACAGTGTCCAAAAAAAGTTCTTCATATGAGCCTTTGCACCTGGCGTAGACTGCTTTTTGTTAGTGTGGCTGAAGCAAGTCTCAGTTTTTAGACCTCAGACTATGACCTTCCTACAATATCTCAAAGTCATACATATGTATTTCCATAAGTCCTGACAAAATTATCTTAATGCCTCTTGATTTAGACAAATTTTTGAAATTTGTATATTTTTATATTACATCTTGCAAGCTGGCATTTATAAATTTTGGTGGGCCTAAGCGGTGATGAGATATAAGATACATCTTTTTGTTTTCTGTGGCCTTCTGAGGTATACATTGGAAATTAAACCTCTTTCTAGGTTTAACAATATGTGCACATAACATTATTGAAGATAATGAAACTAATTTGTGAATCAGTTCCTAAAGGTATTGTCTTGCAAGATTTTCTTCTATCTTGCCACATTGAACACATTTCCAGTAGTAATGTCTGTCTTCACAGTTACGCATTTCTGTTTAGGGCATCAGTATTTCAACAGTTTGTTGCAGTGAGCAGCCTTCCCCTTCAGATGTTTTGGGAACTGCTTGGAAGAGTGTGACCAGCAGTAGGGTATAGAAATCACACTCATCTGCTGCCATTGCCATTAAGGATCCTTAAAATAGAAAGAAGATAGGAGAAGTTCCATTAGTCTTATACCTTGAGACTAAGAACCAATTATAAGAGTCTGAAAAGCCTCAGAAATACAAGGTAAGTAATTTCCCACTTGTAGTGATAAACTGTAAAATTGGCCAGATAAGTCTAGAGAATAATACATATATTTCTTTATTCTTATCAAGACAAGATTCTTCTTTCCATACAGATCTTCAGATGAGTTTAACTAAGTGGAAAATTTTTGCTGTGGGGAAAACTTTCAGCCTGATTAATTTAAATCATTTATGTTATACAGTAAAGTCCAAACTGTATGCCTGTAGCTATGTCACATTAAGTCAGTTTCTACAACAAATTTACTTGTTGCAATCAGCAAATTGTCAAATCACCCTTTTTGATTAATATCTTGTGGTTATGGGACCCAAGTGCTTCTGTACTCTGCATGCTTCTGCATTTCTAGTTGATGGGTGTGTGCTTCTTTTGAGCTCTTTTCAGTAAGAAGATTGTCTTTTATTTGCCCAGAGGCAGCAGTAACCTGTTAGAAAAATCTTCTGTGTAGGTGCAGTAGGAGCAGAGTTATAATCAAGAGAGCTTTGTTTCCAAAACAAAGGATGGAAATTTGAGAATCTGAGTTTGTCAAATAAATTTTCCAAGTCAAAAAGTTATTTTGAAAAATAGTATTTCAAATTGAAACAGGAGATTATAGTTTTTTGTTTTCATATTAGATCTGAAAAAAACAGGGATAATCAGATCTTGTTCATGAGAAAGTATGTGTGCATCAATTTGGTATGACTGAGAAAACATCCTGCAGATGCTAAACCTGATAACTTACCTGAGGGTTTTTTGATGTTGCTGCTGAGCAACGAATTCTCGGATTCATATTAGTAAATCTATTCTATGATTATTTAGTTATCTTTAAATATTAATTGTTTTAACTATAGTAGAAACAGCCTGTAGTCCAGTTTCTTGCTTGGCTGGTAATTTTGGGTTCTGTTTCTACAGGTTCTCAACAAACAGGGTTCCTCAATGCTCTGAAGGACAGTCCTGCAAGATATCCTTTCACTGAAATATATTGTAGATTTTGTTGGAAAATAATGTCTGCGATGTGGTTTTGCTTGTTTTCTTGCTGTTGTTGAATGTGTGCTTTTTGACTTTATCAATTAATGATTTCATCACTTCCTGCACAATAGGATTTCTTGCCACATGTTGGAGGTAGGAAAGAGACTACAGCCTGGAGTGGTTTTTATTCTTCCTGTTTTGCAGAGCAGTACTCTTGACAAAGATCTGTAGTTCCCGTGTCCACGTTCATATTTTATGATGGAATCCATAAATACATTTTGCACTATATGCATGCTGTTGTTTCACTAAAAGCGTTCAAGAATTATTCTGCTTTTACAACCAAAAGTATCCAAAATGGCTGATTCTTTTCAGGATAGAGAAAGTAGGTTTTGGAACAACAGAAACCACATGCTGTCCTTCGAAGAATTCAATTCCTTGAACTAATCTTATAATTTTAGAGAGGTCGTTTTCAAATACCAACTTGTGTTAAGTTACAAAGCAGTATGTAAGTTGCATACACAGGGACTGCTATTGTTGTTCAGCCTGGAGAAGACAAGACTCCTGAGCAACCTCATTGTGGTCTGTCAGTATATAAAGAGGACTCACAAGAAAAACAGAGAGACTTCTTAACAGGACCTGTAGTGACAGAACAAGGGACAATGGTTTTAAGCTGAGAGAGAACAGGTATAGATCGGCCATAACAACATTTCTGCAGTGAGGGTGGTGAGACACATGAACAGGTTACCCAGAGATTTGGTCAATGCTCCGTCTCTGGAAGTGTTCAGGGCCAGGCTGGATTGTGCTTTGAGCAGCCTGGTCTAGTGGAAGTGTCCCTGCCCATGGTAGAGGAGTTGGAACTATGTTACGTTTAAGGTCCTGTCCAACCCAAGCCGTTCTTTGTTTCTATTCTGTAAATGCTCCATACACTTTTTATCACTTCATGGGAGCATTCTATATATTATCTGCTCAGTGAGAATGGAGTCAGAAGGCAACTAACGTAATGAAAAAATGGGAAGGCGAAAAAACTGCTGCTTAGTTTCTGTACTGACTGTAAGCTTCCCATTCGTTATGTATATGATTTGAATGGTTCCTGTCTGAATGAACAGTTTCCACCTCTCACAAAGACACTATAAAAAGAATTCTTTCCCATTTGCCCATTGTACCTCACACAGTTTGCTTTTCCACACAAGGGTTGGGGAAAAAAGCCATCATTCATAGTTGTGCATACAGATCTCTTTCCAGGTAATTTTCCCAAGTGTTAAATTCTGTAGATACATTTTCTTATGTGCTTGTATTCATCAGGTAGAGTCACTGAGCTGTAAACTCCCTTTTTAAACAAAGCCATGTTCAGATTTTTTTGTACAAATAATTTCTAAAAGCACAAACAAACTGTTCTAAACAGCACAACAATAGCTTCCAATTAAAACAATTACAATCAATTCTTACAAAAGATAATTCTTTCAAACTGTTTTCAAACTGAGAATAGCTTTCAGTTGTCCTTAAATCAAAAGGTAATTGCTTATGCATTTGAGGATTTTTGTACAGGAATAATGCCCTGATAATTCATAATTTGTGTTCAGAGATGTGCTGCTTTAAAAGGCTCAGTAGCACATCTTGCAGAAATGCCTGGTTTGATAGTGATATGTTGGGCAATTTAAAAGCTTGGTTACAATTAGTAACAGTAAAAAATTAAATTGTCCAAATAGTATTGGGAATGCTGCTTCGGAGCCAGTCAATTCAGGCGCAGAGAACATTGCCATTTCAGTCTTGCTAACAACCCTGGGTGAGATACCAAGGGAAAATTGTACTGTATTATGCTAATAAGATACTATACCACAATATGCTAGAAGGTTATACTTTGTTGAGAATATATTGCTTTTTTGTGTTTGTTTTTTACTTAATGGACTCAGATTGAATTAGTGGATTCCTCTTAATTTAACATAAACTACCCCTTCTGTTCTCGAGTTCTTTTTGGATCATGGTGCGGGGAACTGAAAAATGTCCCTTCTTGTAGGGAACTGAAAGAGGTCTTGAACTGAAAGGAATTCCCTTTTTTTTTTTAGTAGGAATTACCATATGGAGGGAGAAACTCACTTTTCAGTACCCTTTTGAGTGTGATTTTGTTTAGGAATATCCTGTTAGTGATATGTTCAGGTTGCAGGGAGCCCTTTTCTCTCTAAGGTTCTTCTTTTCTGATCTGGTGAATCTTCCTCCTGGTGTGTTGATTGTACCCAACAGTGCTCACTGCAGCCTTCCTTACCATTTCTAGTCTCTCAAAGCCCAGTTTGTATTGTGCATAATGTTTTGAGCTGTTTTCCTTCTTTTACATGTTTCAGAACCGTCTGCCAACAGTTTTCTTCCTTATCTGTTCTCCCTCGTACTGCTTGTTTTAGCTGTGGCTCTTGCACAGTCAGCTGAATCAGAGTTCCTCTCTTGGGTTGGTTTGGCTTCACACAGCCTGAGCAGGAGATGAGAGGTACATGTGAACATGCTGCTCAGCAGTGCATTTTGGTCATCCTGCTGCTTTTGGAGCAGATTTGCTCAGAGTGCAAATGGCTCTTTTCTGGCTTTAAACCACTCTGATTGAAATAGGTTCTAGGGAAAATGATACAGACACTTCAGGTATCTCCCAGTTCATTAGGGTTGGGCAGCCCTGCAATATAAAACTTTTCAGTTTCAACTAATATTAGGATTTGTATTGCAAATATTTGTGTCTGTCCATGCCTTAGACTGTGTCTCTGTAATGGTGAGGAGCTGTCATATTTCTCTTCTATTGATAGGTTCAGTGATAAGGGTATTTTTTCTGTCTTTTAAGGCTGTATCCTTCTTCTGGAAAATTTTGAGTTGACGTTGTCTTGGAAACTGACTTCACTAAAGGTTGATATGGTTAATATACAGATTATTTTTATCCTTTTCTCATCATCTCATTCCTAGTGATAAATTTTATTTATTTTTCTAGGAACCAAAGCCTTTTCTTCTGTTGATTTGTGTTCCCTAAAGAAAAAAATAAAAATTGAAGTGTTGTAGAAAATACCATTCTCAAAGCAGACAAACTGTGAACTGGCTATTTTGTGTAAATAAATAAATAAAAGGTGTAGACGGAAGCCTTCTATAGAAAGTTTGGAAAGTTGCTCTTTATGCTTGATTATATAAAGTTTAGAAGCAGCTTTATTTTCTTATTTCTGCGATGATGACTCCTTTGGAGTTAAAGGAATTATATAAACTTTAGTAAATATGCAGTGTTCAGTGCTGATTCATTCATGGTGTACCAACGCGTGCCTGTGCACGCCTTTGCTGCTCCCTTGGAGGTGAGGGTGGTCTTGCTGTGCACGTGCCTGTGCTGCTGTAAGTGCAGGTGAGAGCATCCCGCGAGCTCCCATCTGTGTACTTGGGGGCACAGCCCTGTACACTGCACCTCATACCGACAGCCTGCTGGCTGGATGCAGACTCCTAACAGTGTTTGACAGGGCTGGTGCTGTCTGGGCTAGGCAGATGCAGGCAGAGCTGCTTGTGGCTGTACCAAGCCAAGTTGTATCTGCTGCTCCTCCCAGTTGTGTGGGAATAGAAGTTTTCTGCCATTTGTTATGATTTGTTTAATTCAGGCTGGTGTCTGCATTAAAAGTCTACTTGTAATTCCTCAGCGAGCATTTTAATGGCTACACAGTGAGTGGGGAGTTGATAGTCTTCTCTTTAACATAGGTTTTGGGCAAATGCTGCTGAATTTTGTATATTCAACCCCGTCCCAACTATTACACTCACAGGCTTAACAGCAGTTTTTTTCCAGGTGATTTGCCAAGGCTGGGCCATTCAGGTACCCCCACAGACATAAAGAAGAATATATTAGAGGGACTTAAGAGAGCAAGTGGATTTTATTTGGAGTAGTGCACTTCGTGCTAGTGTTAGGATGCCTTCCCAGCATCTTAACTTCAGTAACAGTCTAGCATTTATAACATAAGACTGAGATCTGGTTTACTCAGTTGTTGCTGTATGTATGAGCACAGATCTAGAACTCTTAGTCCTGGCTCAAGACTGACATTGTAGAGTAAATATTTGTAGAAACATCTCTGTTCAGTTTTTGGTATTCAGCTAGCCTTGGGTTACTTCTCCTGTGTTTGATCTTCCCCTCACCCCATCAGAACTGTTATTTGCTGTTACTTACCAGTTGACCAGTCTGAATACAAGGGTGATGACTTCTACAAGATAAATATGAAAATTTTAATTTCAGCAAGTAAGGTCAGAACTCATCAGTAATTTTTAGCCTTTTTCAATCTGTAAAACTTTAAATATTTGCTAGTGTAGATGCTGTTCAGTGGTCCATACAATAAAGCCTACTAACAGTAGATTTGCTTTTGAATTTTTTTATGGCTGACCCCTTTGAAGTACCCTAGAGATCCCAAAGGACTTGTGAACTACCCCAAATTTTGTGATTTTAACTACTTGTTATTGGATTTTTTTCTCATTTTCATGTATTTCCTTGACGTTCAGTTACTGTGCTGGAAGCTGTGGTGTGTTTTTTCTCAGTATGGTCCATTGTTGGCCTCTCAGGTTTTCATACGTACTTGATCAGCTCCAATCAAACAACAAATGAAGATGTAAGTTTGTAGTATATTTCTACATATGTATTTCTAAATAGTAATGAGGAGGTTTTTCTCAAGTCAGACCTCTCTGCATCATTTTGTGAATACCTCAGTAGGAAAGAAGGAAAGTAATATGGTCATGCTTGATTCAAAAGATCAGATGAAGTCTTTTTGACTATATTTGTTGTGGCTTGAAGATGTGCTCATTATGTATGCAATATGTCCATTATGATTTACACATGTAGAATCTCTGCCTTGAAATAGGAAAATACAAGAGAGAAGAGACAAATATATTTTATACAGTAGGAAAGAAATAAATACTTTTCAGTATCTCCTTTTCACTGGGAGTGGTAGATATATTCTTTGACTCGAAAATTGCTTACTGTCAAACTTGAAAAGTGTGTTGAATTCTCTAAACAAAAATTTCATCCTTGGTTTTATCTTATCTCTGAAACTTTTCTGCCATTCTGAGGTCCAAAACCTCTGGCAAGGAGTGTATCATTAATTTAAAGGTCAAATTTCTCATTTCTACGGTTGTCTATTTTGCATATAGGGTTCCTTTGTTTTGGTGTGGAATTATGCTTAACTGTGTGTGGAGTCTTCATCTGCCCTTCCCTAACTAAAAGGAGAAATGCAAAATGAATGAAAGGAGAAAATAAAATTAACTAGGGAGCTAATGGTATAGAAAGCTTTTGGAAATTTAATAAGTGGTCTAGCAAAGTACTGCAAGCTTGAAGTTATTTTATTCTAATTTCTTATTGTACCTTTTTCATAGGTATCTGGCAGATATAAAAGTAGCATCTTTAGTATTGTCAAATATGGTTTTTTATTAAAGTCACAGTTAAAATCATAGATTTTACAGTAAATATCAATCAACCAGGAAAACACTTCCCAGGCAGGGTCAAAATGAATTGTGCCTCAGCATCAAGTATCAGAGCAAGTGGCCTGACTTGGAAGAAATCTACCTTGTTAATAAGACAGATGAGATACTCTTATTCCTCGGTTATTAGGTTTCTGCCAAGATTGTATCTCTAGATGGACTTAGTGTGCTTCCACCCACTTCCCTCAAATAAATGTCTCTTTTGGATTGCTGAAAGATAGATAGCAGGGAACTGCAGCAGTGGAACATGTCTGAATATCAAATAAACTGTTCAGTAATTTAATTTAAAACATAAATTCCCAATTGAGTACAGCAAGACATTTTACTCAGGTTCTCAAGTATCTCACAAACAGGAAAGCAAATTAGCTAAGGGAAAATGTAATATGCAGTAAAGGATAGCAGTGACTGCATTTGCTTTACAATATTTTAGAGCCATTTGTGAACTTTAGGGAAGACAATGTGTGATATTGCACAGCTTGAAAACTTACCTAAGAGTATGGAAAAGTGCCCTATTGCTGGCTTTAATGGTATGTTGCAATTGAGCCTCTTCTGTAAAACATGCTATAATATTTGTAAAATTGAACTTAGACCATTATGTTTAGATGCTGAAATTCCTACTTTGAGTATATTGATCCCTTGAGATTTTTGGTTGTCTACATCTGTGGAGGTAAAGCATGTGCTCACTTGTAGGGTCCAGCTTTCTTAACAGCCCAAAACTCTTAAGTTGTTTGGAAATTGTCATTATGGGTTTTCTGTGGTCTCTTCTGCAAGTAGCATGTTTCAACCCTTAATTTGTTTCAGCCATTTGCTGTATTTTATTATATGTGATGCATATTGTTCATATCTCTTCAGATTAAAGGATCATGGTCAAATAAAAGAGGTAAAGAAAACTATAATCCCTACAGTTATGGCAACATCTTTACTAATTGCTGTGCTGCACTTTGTGGGCCCCTCTCCCCAAGGTAAGAGTATCAAAAGTATTGTTAGCATGAATGAAGCCATGTGAAAAAACTGGTGAAAAATTTGATGAAAATATTACTCTTTCTGATTCTTTGCATTTACTCAACAAAATGAAAGTTTTGGATTAGTGTCCATTAGAAGCTTTAAATAAAGTGTTATTAAAGTGTTAAGGAGAGAAGTTGGTTAAACTAAGTTAGTGATCAAATCCTGTAAAATTACGTATGAAATGAAAATAAGTTTGTTTATTTGTTATTTGAACTTTCACCACTGCAGTTAAGAGCTTATAGCAGTAAAAGATTTCTAGTAGTTAGCTGTTGCATGAAGGGCAACCTGGAAGTTTATGATACTCCTACATATCTAACAAACATGACATGAGTTGAGAAGAGTTTAGGAACCTTAAATCTACAACTAGCTTGATAATTGTTCATTTTTGTCTTTTCACTCTGAAATGTTTTATTTAAATGTACAGTAATTTTTTTTTTAAATTTAATACTGTTAACATATATACATTAATCTGATTTTGGTGGTCTTATACCAAAGCAATTCCAAAGAGTGCATAATGCATTAAGTTTTGCTGAACAAATTTTCACTTTTGAATTCTAAAATATTTGTATATTTAAAGTTGGAGATACTTTTTTCAGCTTGAAGAAAATGTAGAACAGAACTGAGACTAGAGAAATAAAACTGTTGTCTTTTCTTATTCCAGTGCTCAATGATTAGACAGTTCATGTACTAAACATACAGTGAGCCCCAGTTTCACTGCAGAGAGGGGTGGACAACTTGTAGATAATTTTGTTGGTTGGTGTGTTTTGCTTTGCCTGGAATTGCATAGTTATGAATCTGAACTATCAAGAAGAAAGAAAGTAAATGACTTTATGATCCAGTGGCTCAGGTGTTTAATTGGAGTGGGATTCCTGGCTTTGCTGTTAGTAATATCAGAGATGGTTCTTCTATGAGCAAAGTTCAACAGGGGAGACTGACTGTGTTTTCCTAAAGAGGAAACAACAGAATAGAGATTTCCACATACTGGGTTACCACTGGTGAGAGTGAAGAGCCCTGTCTCTGCTTCCTGCCTGTATGGATGATGCCTGAAGCCAACCTTTTAATTCTGCTATTTTACTTTTGATAAAAGTATGTGACATAATTTGAAGTGTGGCATTGAGCTTTTCTTTTGCCTTTAAATGGAAGTCTTTATAATTACATCGTGTTTCTCAGTATGTGAAATAGCATATTAGGCTCATAAAAGTAGCAAGCACACAATTGAACCAGACTGGCATTGGCTCCTGTGTTTTAGCAAAGTTTGTACATTTTTTCCTAAATTCCATGTCGCAATGTTACTTATTTAGACGTTGACTTACATGTAGAGGTTCTGCAGGGAGGTATTTTGTGACCAAGGGGAAAAATTTACTGACTGTAACATGTAAATTATAACCTTGTTTCTTTTACTTTTAATCTCAGCTGTGTCCTGAGTCACTAAATATAATTTTTTTTTCCTTAAATTCTGGAAAAGTGGCTTACCAGCAATTTCAGCTTAAAATTCAAAATGTCCAAGTGCCTTTGAGCGTGGAATGCAGATGAAGACAGGATCTGTAAATAATCAAAACTTTTCTCACTGCTGTTAAAGATAATTTATCATTTTTAAACTGATGCTAGCAAATTGAGAATGTATTTTACATGTCCCCAATAGTTACTTTCATGTCTTAATTTGATCCACAGCTGTCAGCATAGGTCTAACCAGGATTCTGATACAACAAATCACTTCTTTAAGCATCTTTCATCTTTAACTAGGTTGGATTATTTCATTCTGTTTAATTTGTTTTTAATCTTATGTAGATTTTTAATTACTTTTAGTGATTTCTCCAAAAAGCATTTTCTTAGAAATAAGAAATTTTATGAGTGCATCACTTTGGGAAGCACAGTGAAACACAATAAGCAGTGTTAAGTAGCTGTCATGAAACACCTGGCGAGTTAAGTTGTCTGCCAGAAAGAAAGATGAACTTTTCTTCATTCTTGGTAAATTTTGTGATTAAGTAGTTTCAATTTATAAGGAGGCTGGTAAAAAGAAATACCTTTAAAAGAAATACTGAATCAAAGTGCCCTAATGAGTTTTGTAATTTGTTTTTTCACCTGTGCTTTAAAATTCTTTGGTTTTGTGGTATCTGCTGGTAAGCTTCTAATTCTGTTGTCTGGGATAAAAATCAAAAAAAGTAGCAGTACGTATGGTTGCATGACAGGCAGTATCACAAGGAACAAGTACCTTACTGATGAGTAGAAAATGAAGTCTAGTACTTCAGTTCACTAAAAGGGGTCATTAGGAGGTATTATGGTTTATTGTATGATATAAAGTTTTTCTTTCTTTTTATTGAGAGGCGATAGTTACTGATTGGCAATATCTCTAACATTTTTCATTTATTGTGACTGTTCTGTAGCTTAATTGACAGAAGAGGATTTATACAGCCAGATACACCGCAATTAGCAGGACCATCAAATGGCATTACCATGTACGGGGCCACACAATCTCAGAGCAACATGGTAGGAATCATCCCATAGTGTTGTTCATCAAGATTCCTGTGAATGTTTTTCTTCTCCACTTTCATGTGAACTAATCAAGTAATAACTAACTGGATACAGCTGACACACTGGGTGGAACGAGTTGTTTAATAACAGTAAAGAAACGAAACAAAAGCCAAGGCTCTTTTTAATGTGCATTTCACACAGTGTAATAGTTACTGCTCATGGATTCTAAAAAAAAAGAGGCTTTTCTACACTGATTTATTGAATATACTGGCATTTTGACTTTTACTGTTGACACCTACTGTGTTTTGACCTGGAATATTCAAGTATGGATTTGCTCTGGTTTGTTATTTTCCAGCTAATTGTTATTTTGTGTGGCACTTTCTTCATATTCTATTTCCTTCTTTGCTTATACACTGTGGTTTTGCATACACTAATGTATTTTAAAAAGCAAAGATGAACAAAGAGGAGTTTCTAGGGGAGAAGTATTTTGAAGAAAGAGGAGGAGGACACTGAACATGAACAAAAAATGGCAACTGGATTGTTACAACAAAAGCTTTTTAAACATCTTTGAAACTGTGCCACTAGTATTTACTTTGTTTTTTTGCTGGTCGCAGTGGCTATCATAATGGAAGATAGGATTTCCAGTGCCAAGAAGAAGAGAATAACTGGAAAGAGATCTTTTTCTGAAGGCAGCCATCTTGCATATGTGCCTATTTCCACATATCTTCGTAGTATGTGGGTTCTAAGACTTTGTCAAAGAAGTCGTAAGTTATGGACACCCTCCCTCTGCCAAAAAAGAGGAAGCCACGAGGCCTTCTGACATAATTCTGCCTTTCTTTTGAACAAAAGAAGAAAAGACTCACTCTTCCCAGACAGATTAGTTTTAGTGTCACCAATAAACTGGTATAAAAATTTTTATGTAGTTCTTAAGCTGGTTTTACTTAACGTTTTGAGGATTAAATAGATTTGTTAGTCTCCTTAATAAGAAAATGTATTAGAGACACGGTATTAAGTCTGAATCTTCTGAGGTGCAGTTGAGCTGAACAAAGTAATGCTCTATACAAATTTTACTCAAAATACTATAATTCTGAAGAGAGAGAAGGGAATTTAAAAAAAAAAAAAATGCAAACATTAGAAATGGGCTGAGGTCTTTCAGGGATTGCCCAAACTTTCTGACTTTGTCCAGGCTTCTTATTTGTGAGGATCATAAACCTACAATGTGTCCATGGTATTAAATTCCATTATCATTGTAAGAATTTAGACACTATCATTTTTCCTAGATATAATGAGAAAATCTTTGCCAGTTTTGTAGAAAATTGACTAAGTATCTCTCTAGAAATATAGAAATCTGTTATGGTATTACTTTAAGTCAAATAGGTAGCTGTTGTGATTTTGGAGTGTAATGCTTCTAATTACACAAATTCTCCAAAGATTTCTTCTTATATCCTAGAACACCACACCCCGTGAGCTGGGAAAAGCCTGGGTTCTTTAGCAGTTATCACAGTCACTAAGAAATGTGCAGATTTCACTCCTGAAAATGACCTCTTAGAAAAAGCTTGGAAAATGTAATATGTCTTGTTTGGTTTGGAGGAATATCTTTTAAGACTGTAATGCCATTTTTCTCAGGGCCTCTTTTCTCTTGGTCTGTGTCCAAGACCAGTTGATTTCTAATGGCCGCTGGCTATCAGCATTCAGATTTTTCCTTGAGTTTTGTTGCAAACTGTTAAAGACCTGTTTAGTTTACTGGTCTCTCTAACACTATTTTCCTGTCCCTGTTGAAGGGGATGTATCTGGTACTGCAGCCTGTATCATTGCAATTTCACGTAAGGACAAAGTGAAATTCCTTGACTTAAAGGAGCATGTGTAGATCATAGCCATAGACCATAGTAATTTTCAAATGGCAGAAGTTTAGTCATTTATACATCATCAGGGATACATATACTATTCTAGCAAGCCTAATGCTTTTGATTACAAGAAATAAATTACTGTAAGTCTGAAGTGTGTTTCAGTACACCTTTGTGGTGTGTCTCTCTCCATTTTATTCCAGAATGCATTACATCAAGTCATCATGTCTAGATGTTACACTGCTTAATCTACATAGTGTGCTAAAATGTCTCTCCTCACCATTGATATAAAATAAAAATTTTACTGAGCATATTCTCTCACACTTGTCTTCTCTTATTCCTTCCCTCTTTCATTTCCTTTTCTTCCCTCAGATCTTTTACAGAGTCAGCTAGGTTGGAAAAGACCTTTGAGATCAAGTCCAGCCTCTGACCTAATACCACATTGTCAACTAGACCATAGCACTAAGTGCCACATCCAGTCTTTTCTTCAACACCTCTAGGGACAGTGACTCCACCACTTCCCTGGGCAGCCCATTCCAATGTTCAATCACCATTTCTGTGAAGAATGTCTTCCTAATGTCCAACCTAAACCTCCCCTGGCGCAGCTTAAGACTGTGTCCTCTTGTCCTATCACTGGTTCCCTGGGAGAAGAGACCAACCCTCACCTGGCTGCAATCTCCTTTCAGGGAGTGGTACAGAGTGATAAGGTCTCCGCTCAGCCTTCTCTTATCCAGGCTAAACAACCCAGTTTCCTCAACAGCTCCTTATAGGACTCAGTGACTTGTGGCTTTCTAAATAGAATTCTTGTGCCTCACCCAACAAGTCTCTTGTCCCTCATTAAATCTCTGTGGGTTGCTTAGTATAATAATCTGTTTTCATTTATTTTAATAAATCTTTTAGCATAGTATTGTTTCTGCAATTAAGTTCAAAATAAATATCAGGCTAAGTGCGAAGTTGCCAGATGCTGGTTTTCAGTGCAATACATTATCTCTTATTCAGGATACCATTTGTGGGGCACTCTTTTTGTATTTAACAGCTTTTGTGGTAATTTTGCCTCTGAGACTTGGAATATTTCATACAGGATCTACCCTACTCATGGTAGTCACCCAGTTTGTCACAATCTTAGAAAGTCAGAGTCATTGCTATAATCAGTGCTTTTATAAACCCATACTGTGATTTATGAAAGATGTTTTTTTCATGTTCTTTCCATAGTATCTACCTGATTTTGCTAAAAGCTGAAGCTGAATTTACTTTTATGAAGGCTGGAAGCACATAAAATTATTTTACTGGTGCATTCCCAGTGTTTTTAATTTCTTTTCTAATATAATTTGAAATTCGGTAAGTTCATTAGCCAGCTTCTTAATATCCTTGTCTACATGAAAAGCATGGTCAGTTGGAGCTGCTAAGCAGTCGATCTGGTTATTTCCAACTATTTCCCTATTGCATTTTATTGCTGATAATTTTATGAGCTTGTCACTAGTTTCATTGGCCAAGTATTTCTCATATTCTTTAGAATTTTTTTGTATGAAGCACAGTATGTCACCCATTACAAAATAATAATTTTCTCTGTAATTTATTCTTTTTCTTTCATTTTAAAGTTTATTTTCTTTGTGTTCTGAAAATAGTTCTTATTTCACCATAATCCATCAATTACTACAACTTGGGACTGCGCTACTGTAGTACTTAATTTTACCTTAAAACCTGGAGTTGGTTCTTGGGGTTTGATACAGGTTATTTTATTCTTTAGTAATTCATTTGGAGGAAACATGGAATCTATCTCTTCCTGAAGTTTTTTAGAGAAATTAGTTTGGTTTATATTTACTGTGATGTCTCTAGGAATTCTCTAATACCTTACAAAGTGATAGACTTTGCTTCTATCTGACTCTGTGTCAGGAGAGGTTTATTTCCTTGTTTTTAAGAAATTTGCTTGTATTCCTGCGTTCCTAGGCATCCCTTCTTCAGTATATAGACAGTTTGTTCCTTGTGTACTGCATTCCTTTGTTTCTAATTCTCCATTTCCTTTCCTGGATGCAAATTCTTTAGTGTTTTCTTACGTGTATGTACTACTGAAAATTGTAGGAACTGTAGTGCTTGCACAACATTTGTTACCAGTGGTAAGTGCAGAAAAGTCCTCTCCCACATGTTCGCTCAAGTATTTCTGTTATTGATCTGGAAATAGATCCAGCTGACCCAGGGAACATTGACCATCCTAGTGTACTTTTTCCTTTGCTTTTCATATTTTCATTATCAGGAGTAAGTATTTCTATCATGACAGTGACAGGATTCGTGAGGACTGCAACCCCATTTTGCTGGGAGTTTTGCAAGTGTGTTTTCTTGTATATTTACTGATGCACTTCCCGGATGCCCAAAACATAACTTAGGGTTCTTACCAAGGCAACATTACTACAGTCAAGGTTGATAGAGGTTGGGTAAATAAATGGCGGCATTTTGCTTTGGGTTGAGATATGTTTAGGAGCAGTTCTTTTGTTAGTGCATGTTTACTGCATTTTTATTCACATCCCAGAGCAGTGTTGGAGCACATGACCTAGATTTATTTTAGAAGACACACCCCTGGAAAGCACCCAAGTTGCTCCAAGCATTCACAGACTTTCAGTCCATAAGAACAGTGTCCAATCTGAAGTAAAATCTCTGGGCCAAGTGTGTTTTCCCCTTTGGCTTCAAAAGTATTTCCCTTCATAGATCTACTCTTCATGTGCTGTACTACTTGATAGTGGAGCCATTGACTTGGTGGGGTTTGTGGCTCAGTTGTTGTACAGCACCCACAATATGTTGATTTTGATTGTGAAATCCTATACCTGTTGGGAACAGTTATGTAGCTCCATCCCTCCACTCTTTACCCCTCAGTCATATCCAAAAGATGGTATTTCAGCATCCTTCCTATAACTTCATAGCATTGTAAGCCTCCTCTGAACTTCTTGTTGTTTGTACTTTATTCAGAGATTCTGAGACTATTCAGCCTACTTTTGTCCATCTTCTGAGAACTGTAACAATTCTTGAATGTTACTAGAATTTAGGAAATTTTTAACAACGTTTATTTAATATTTAAAGTAATAATTCTGATTATTTCAAAAAAATCACATTTAGAAATGTGAAAACTATATTGCCATGTACAACGTTATCATGTATTTTCTGTGTAGCTTTGAAAAAACAGATTTTCTTCAGAAAAATATTCCTTAGTTGTTTTTATTTATTATTTGTGAAATAAACGCAGAATCCTAGGTTTTGTCTAATTTGCTTTAATTTGTGCCATCTTATGTGGAAATAAATAGATATCTAAAAATTTATTTGCATATATTTAGTTGAATTTCTATACTTGTAGAACCTATTAAACTTGTCTTACCCTCAGAATCTGCTGTTTCTCTAAAACAGTGGAAATTTTAAGTGGAAAATAAAGTCAGCAGATCTGAAATAAGAAGATACTTGTGGAATAATTTTTACAGTAGATTTTTAGTTATTTAGATTTTAATGCTTAGCTTCCTTTTTGTTACAATCTTAGGCTTTTTTGTTTCATTTGAAATTCTCGTGTTGGATAATTTATATGATTCATAGCAGCTAAGACTTCCTGCACTAAATTTCATTCAGTCAAGAGTGAAATAAGGGAATGAAGGAAAAACCACCATGCCAGCCCTATAAACAGCTCTGATTTCCTTGTTTAGTTTTCTGTTGGCTGTTTACGTTCAAGAATCATCTACCTGTGTATTATGTGTTGTTTTTATCAGATGTTTTTGAGAGCCTCATAAAACACACGTACTTTTTCTGGCTTAGACACTGCACTGGTTCATTTTCAAAAGCTCTTTACAGCCTGTATTGTCCTGAAGATTTCATGCTGATCACTGTTCAACAGGCAAGAAAAAGAAAACGTGAAATTTATCTAAATGAAAGGAGAGAGAGGCTTTAGGGAAGTGACAAGTGCATGGAAAATGAAGAAGAGATATACAGCACCTGAAGAAGTTTATAATGCTATTTAGTGGAGTTTTATGAGGCTACTTTATCTTTTCAATATTGATTTAATTGAACTGCAGTAGAGTTCTGTAAGAGGAAAATTAATTCAGACTATACAATGAGTTCAAGTAAATTACCTTCAGCCTACATAAAGCTGTGTACTTGTATTGCCTGGAACCCATTAATGATTTCCTTTTGAAGAGCAGAGCTGAAGGTTCAGTAAAGCAATAAGTCAGCTGCTAACATTATTTGTTTTCAGTGTACCCCAGTGGTTATAGGCATTCCTTTGTTATTTAACTTGTTCTTTGGCTACTGCTTTTCAGAGAAGATAGGTTTTGTTGATCTTTTCGAAGTTTGAAAATTCAGTTAATGTATTTTTAAGGTCTGCATAGTAAGGTTGGTTGAAGTTTTAATTGACATAAGCAGGCGTGAATAACAGGATATTAATCAAGAATGAGTTATTCACACCGAGTTACTAATTGAAAGCTTGACTTTAAAAGATGCTGACAGTTTCTTCTTAGTAAGGCACTTAAGCAAGGTTATAGCTTTAAGCCTGTGAGTAATCCCTCTGAAATGATAGGGAACCTCTTCAGTTGTTTGGCTGGTGCTGTTCATCGTTTTGTGGGGGGAATATTGCTTGCAATTTATATGAACTCAATTTATGTAACAGGAGGTCAGTCCATTTATCGTTCTGAAAGCAGAAGTCTTGGAAATACGTAACTGAGTAAGGATTGAACTTCTGCCTGCCAAAAAATAATTGGTCTGGGAGTCCTAGACAGGTTTTAAACACTGCCTATCTATTATGACCGAGTAGTCTGCTTGCGCACTTGCTGAACGTAAGGTGTGCGCATCCATCATTAAGCTCGTCAGTGGTGAAATTGGAGAACCTGAAAATATCAGAGGAAGCATTGTTAGTCATGGTTTTCATCATACAATAAAGGAGGCAAAAGTCTTCCCATGAGTTTTCAGAGTGTGTCACAGTGGCTTATTAAACTCAAATGGGCATTTTAGGGAATTGCTGTAATGTTAGTAACAATGGTTATCATCAGGAATATCTGAACAGATGGTGGATTTTTAATACGTAGTAATTTGATACAAATCTAAGGAGTCAGTCATAAAGCAGAACATATGGCTTTAACAGAATACTTGAAATAACAATAGTGAATAGGCATGTCTTACCTCGTATATATCTTTTATTCTGCTTGCTTGTCTCCAAATGTCCTTCATTGATTTTGTAGTTATATTCACTGATTGTAGTGTTTTTTTTACCCAGCAGAACAGTACTGTGGCAATGAATCTAACAAGACTTTGAAAAACTGCAATGTTATAACTGATCAGGCAATGAATTAAATATTTTTTCTTTAGAAGCTCTCAAAAATCATGCCAATTCATGTTAAAGAAACTTTATTTGGCAGTAGGTATACTACCCACTTAGCTAGCTGGTCATTATTGGAACACACAACTGTCCTGTCATCTCAAGGAATGTGTGGTAATTTTGTATGAACAGTTCTTAGGAATGGTGTAGAGCCAAAAAAAAATTTCTGGTAACACTCACTGAGCGTAACTGGATTCATATAATGCTAAATTTGGCTTGTTATTGAGACAGTGCTTGCCAGAAAACTTGTGTTTTGTACCTTGGTTCTTCACATTGTCAAGATTAATCAAGAAACAACCTTAAAATCATTAAGGTTGATCTCAATGCATCTGCAGTCTGCCTGATTTCTGCACATCCTCTGGAGTATGGAGTATAGTGTAGGATATTCTCTAGAATGTATATATAATATATTAAATTGTGAGGGGGAAAAATTTTACTCATATAGGCTTTATTATTAACTGCATCTTTATAAGATCATCTGTGTCAAAGGAATTCTTGTTCCGGAAAACTTCTTTGGTAGGTTAATTTCTACGTGTGAAGACCAGTTAAAAGAAGACAATTGCCTAGTGGTTTTGAACTTAAAGAATCCTTAAATGAACACTGTAAATCTTTATCATGTTTTACTTTGATAATAAGCCAAAGCATTGGCTTAGTTAGGCATGCCTTTTTTTTTTCTCCTGGGCAGCATGCAATGGGATTTTTGGGTGGCTAACCATGGAATGCTACTAATGGCTTTCTTTTTTTTTCTCTTCACATCCCATTCTTTTCCATACCTTTTTATCCATATTCTCCCTTTTTTTCCCCTCTGTTTTGTTTGCCTTATATGATTTTGACACCCTTCCATTCTACAGTGTGACCAAGATCAGTGCATTCAGAGCACTAAATTCGTTTTGCAGGCTGCTGCCACCCCCCTCCTACAGAGCGAGCCAAGCATAACTAGCGAAGAGCTCCCTTTACCAGGGAAGACTTCTATCAGTGGGCCTTGTGCAACTCTAACTCTAGGGCAACCGACACCACCATCTTCTATGCCAAATCTCACATCAGATTCAGGTTTGACAGACATCATACCGTTAAAAGAGGAGCACGAAGGCCATCAGTTTCTCACTCCTGAAGAAGCTCCATCACCCCCTGGGATGCTGCCAAGCGGAAGTCCTATTACACACAGCCATACAATGCACGTCCTGAGTCTAGCCAGCCAGGACTCATTGCATGAAGACTCAGTGCGTGGTCTCGTGAAGCTTAGCTCAGTTTGAACAGCTTTTTTGAACATCACACCATTTCCTGGTGTCTATACAAATCCATACTTAACAGGAATGACACTGCAGTACCACTGTAAGGCTTCATAACATGCCTGTAATGGAAACTTTATCGCATAATGGAGTCTACTAAAAAAGACAAGTTATTTTTTTTCAATGGAGCTATGGCATTTTTTTGACCAGGTTGTTAAAGGTTGTGCTTTGATATTGACTGCATTTTATTTTTAAATAAAACCAGAAAAGGTCAATAATCTTGTTTCCTGAAGCTTGGGTACAGCGAGTTGGAAGTCAGCCTGTAACAAACACGGTGTACAGTACATAAGAGAGAGATTCTTGGATGTAAGTGTCATGCTCTGTGTTCTATGCTCTAGTAATACACACTTGTTACGGCTTACCACACCTGTGGCCAGAATGATCTGCACTTACATGTTATGCTACCAATATTTGAGATAGAAAATCACCATTCCATTTGTTAATACAAAACAAAACAAAAAAAAAGACTGCAGATGTGGATTTGCATGCCACGCTACAGTATGTGTTACAGTGGTGTTGGTATTAAGAGAAAGTGCTGCTTTTTTATTTGTGACTTTGAAAGTGCTGTTTCATTTAAAGACAGTACAACAAACAAATTAATGGACTATATTTTTTCAATTTATTAAATTTTATTTTAAATTAATCAGTGGTGCCTAGAAGATGATGAATTACTGATTCGATCATGTTGCATATCATTTAACCTTCTGTTTAAGTGTTTAAGTGAGGTATTGTGTTGTGCCATACCACAAGATTCTTCCACTCCCTAATGTGATACAATTACCTGTGGACCTCCAATAAAATAACATCCTTTATTTCGTGGACATGTGTACAGTTATCCTTACACAGTGTTCATGGGGAAGGAGGGGGAAATCATGACTTGTTGACATAGTTTGTAAAGATTTGACTAGAATATGTGTACATGATGAAACTAGAGCTATGGAGGAATAGCTGGTTTACAATTAGGATTGATCACCAATTTTATGGTTTTGTTTGTTCCTACAGGAGGTCTTTGGAAACAGTAGAATTGACCTCTGCTTGCACTGTAATTCATTGTTCCTTATTCAATGGCTGAAGGGTTAGGGGCTTAAGATTCAAGACAAAGAGCTTAGTGAAGTAATCTTAAATAATTAATAATGAGTAGCTGTTTCCCAGCCATTATTCTTCATTTGTATTTGTCCTTTGATATTTTAAACTGAAATCTTGATTTCATAGAATTCTTCTGTGCTTTTTGTTTAAGTAAAGCACAACTAAATGGTTAAAGAGAATTTTATAAGTATTTTTTGTGACAGCTTAAGAGAACCTTAGTTAAGCTGAAAAACTGTAGTAGCTTTAATACTGTATTTACCTGCTTACCTGCTATTCAGGGTGTGGAACCTGGATTCTTCTTTTCCTAGGACAAACTAAGTGCAGACTGTGCTTTGTCTGCTGTTTCTATGGCATGAAAGCATTCACCAGTTAAGAAATGTAATAGTTCTGTATTGTTGACCATGGCCATTCACTGACTCCAAGCTAAAAATCTTTCTTCTTTTAACTTTTGTTGTTGAAATTGAGAGCAATCAGCCTGCAGAGAATCAGTCACCCATGCTATTGAAGATTCAGACAAGATACTGACAAAAACCCTACTCCTGTAAAATTTCATAAGCAGTCTGTTTCTATAATTGATGATGTTAACTTGGACCTAATCCAGTGTGTAGAACGTAGCAATACTTTCTGTCTGTAGGTGCCATAATGTGTCCACCAAAGAATCTCTGGGAGACAAATCTATCCCAGTTATTTAAGCTCCTGAAGAACCTCTGGCAGACAAGTCTGTCCCAGCTATTGTAACCACCTTCCCAGCATTTCCCAGAAGCTGGGACAATCCAGAGTCCTTTCCACCAGCCAAAGTGTAGTGACTGACATGTCCCAGTTGGCTGATCTCCCAATAAGCTGTGAGTTTCAGCACTTCTGTGTCTGCTCTTGAAGAAGTCAGTGATACTCATCACTTGATTTCATCTTTCCCTGATGTGGCTTCTCAGGTATGAAGCCATGAACATCTGCATTGAAGCAGGCAATGGATTGAGGGCTGGAGATGCTGGTCTGATAGACCTGGGTAGAGAATCCCAGCTTTGCGTTTGTAGACCAGTACTTGATGAATCATTCTCTCATAGGTGTCTGTGGGTAGTTAACTGTGGATGCATTACTCACTACTTAGAAGGGCAAATCAAATATTTTTAATGTGGTATCAAAACTTTCCATTTGTACAAGTCATGATGAGGATGATTATTTTAAGGAAATTGTTCTTTTTAAGTCTCCTTGAAATAGCTGATGGATTTTACGTTTCCAAGAATACCAACTTCGTGACAACATTTGTATGTCATTGCCACTAGGGAGTAGTGAAGAAGTCTCTGTGCACAATAAAATCAGTGTCAGTTTTAACATGAAAGGGAAGGGGGGGCGGGGACACGACTAGAGTCTTTATGCTATTTGCCTTGTGCTCGTGCTTTTCACCATCATTTTTAGAACTTTCTGTTTCCTTTACACATGAAGTGTAAGAATTACTAATCTGATGGAAACATATGCTACTTCAAACATGTATTTGTTCAGGTGACTTTCTTTTAGTTTTTAAGATGACACTCTTATTTTCTAAACAGTCTGCCTATGTTTTTAAGTTTGGCTTTTGAGAATACACTTAATACTTTGAATTCGTTTATATGTTTATATCACCCCTATTTTAAGTCTGTTTTCCTCCCCATCTATTTTAAACGGTGACATCTTGAACCTCCCTGACACACCTGCCTTGCGAGGACATCTGCTGGAAGGCTTCGGAACTAAAAGTGCTAACAAGTCCGGATCGGTAATTGCCGTCTTTGACGGCAGGCAGTGATTCAGCAGCAGGTTGATCCAAAAGGTGCCTCTGACAGGGTTTTTGGTCCTTTTGCCTCACCTCGATCACATCTGTCTTCAGTCGTGGGCACTCGCTTCGTTGGAACTTGTGTATACGTCTGGAATGAGTCAGCAAAGTAACTCTTCATCATTTCCTCCACAGATTTGATTGTTGATATTTTATTTGAAGTATGATTACAGAGCATGCACACTAAGGATCCAAAGTTATAATCCTGAATACTGCAAAGGGGTTTTTTCTTTTTTTTTTTTTTCCTATGACAGTATACTACTATTAAATAGCTCTTTCCATGCTTGATTTATAAATCTATAATAAAAGTGGATATTTTCAGAAAAGTAAATATTTTTTTCTTAAAAGCCTAAAATCTTTGAATGTGTGAAAACTGTTTAGTTTATCTGATTTAAAATACTTATTCTGCATTGGTTTTTTTTTTTAGTAATATTTCCCCCTTCTAGTTGTCTATATAATATTCTTTGTAGAATGAAATACAGTGCTCCATAAAAATTTTTAAAGGCTTTTTATTCTTGTGATTTCTCAAAGATTTCTATCTTGAAAGGGAGTTTTATATTCATACTAGTTAAACAGTAATGTGATAAATGTGAAAGTATTACTGTATTTTTTTATCAAAGTACATCCTTCGGCAACTTTTTGTCTGTTCCTGTTAACCGATGATAGAGGTCGATGTATTTCTGCATCAAGTGGTTAGTGCATTCCTTAAAAAATAATCTTATAGGTGGAAGATTAGCTGGTTTGCAGTTGATCCTAGTGAATACTCCCAGAAGAAGCAAACTGATTTCATAAACCCAAAGACCTGTCGTTTAGCAGCATGTCTTACAAATGTGATGACCAACTTGTGGCAATGAAGATTTTTTATTTTTCTAGGTCTATACGGTGATTGTAATAATTCCCAGTAACTAAATGGTTGCCTAATGTTCAAAATCCTAAACAAAGGGATTTCACTGGAGAACCAGCAAAACTGACCTTCTATTTGTTGTTTAGTTCGCAAATTCAATACAGCTTGAAGAACAACTCAGCAATGTTATAGAGGGATCCAATCCTTACTTTAGTTATATTCTGGTTTAAATTATATGTGGGAACTGTCATCATGTATTTGTTGATTTATTATTTTTCTCCCTTCCCCTCCTTATCAGCAGTGGTACTCTGAAGCTGAACATGGTGTGTTCGACCGTGGGCCATTCTGAATCTTGGTTTTAAAAGCCAGTTGCTGCCCAAATTATCTTGTTTTAGGGACTGTCTTGAAATGAAGTAGTACACTTCAACATACTTTCAAATATTCTTAGGCCCAAAATATGAATGAAATATGTTTTAGACAGTTGCATGTAGATTTGATTCATTTAAACTACAGCTGTCCTAGTTTTCAGGATTCATCTGGGTCAGGGCTCACTGATTTTGACTGCCTGCCTGCGAAGATGTTGCAATTTGACATCTGGGTGCAGTGCGCAGGCTCCCAAAAGGCTGATGAGATTAAGTGAGCTATTTACACCTAGATATCTAGATTAATTATGAGTTGCTGCAGCAATTCAGTTCCATCACCAGACGGCAGCTGTCTGTTAACATTCAACTCTACAATTGGAAAGTTCACCACAAACAAGGCAAGTTGGGGAGGAGAAAAAGTTTTGGATGTTCTAAGGAGATTAAATAGGAGTTTGTTTCTAAGGTAGGTCAGAGAGGACAGGAATAAGATGAAAGGGAGAAGCCTGAGTGAAAGCAGAACAGAGATTAGCAGGTGACATGGAGGAAAAGAAGAATTACCTGTAAGCTGTGGAGGGAAAAGAAGGGAGCATAAACAAAAAAGCCTCATGGGAAAGAAAATGAGGACAGCTGTCAATATTGATCAAACAATATTTTTTTTAAATCCCAAAACAACAACAATTACTCATTGCTATTCAAATTTTTTTTCTGAGAAATTTCTTAAAAGTCATTCTAGAAAAAGATAAGGTCAGACTTTTGGGAGAAAGTAACTGTAGGAAGATGGTGAGGAAAATGTGAGGAGTTAGTTTGCCCTCAAGCTCCTCTCCCTCAATCTCTTTTTCTATTTCTGTTTTGAAAGTACATCTGTAAATGTAAAAACAGGTGAAATTTAGGTTCCTTTGAAGTTGACAGTACTCTAAGGACATTGACCATGCTAAAAATGGCAATTGCTTTAGCGTTTTGAATTTCCATACTGTTAATCATTTTAGCATTCTGTATTTCCATTCAGAAGTGCCATTGCATTGGGGAAATGAAGAGTGTAGTATGTTTTAGTGTTTCTTGGTGGTTCCTTCATGAAATTTGCTCAGCCTTTAGTGAAGTGTTTTCCTAAGCACTAGTCTTAACAATTTAACATGAAGTCTGGAATTCAGAGTTTCTGTGACTAGTGTGCAAATGGAAATTAAGACTACAGGTAGATAAAGTTGTTTGAAAACTGGATAGATCGGTCCCACAGAGATATATTTACTTTGCAATATATAATGAAGTCAGTTGCACTGGCAACAAAACATTAATGGCAGTGTTATCTTGATGTATTTTATGCGCTTCCCAATTTTAGCTGCATTGCCACTTCTGAAAACCTGGAAAAATGAAACTAAGTTTAATCCAACTATAATTTAAATCTCCTCAAACCCAAGGTAACAGCTTCTCGGACTCATCTGTGTGTATTTAGGTGTAGTTACAGAAGGGACACAAAGGGACCACCTTAAAAACTTCACTGAATGATCTGGGACGTGAGGAGAATTCTTGTAGCCTTTCTTCAGCTCCTGTTAAAAGCACCAAATAAAATTGAGAAAAGCAGGCTTAAAAGGATCTCACTTTGGAGTTGTGCTCTGTAGTCTGTCCATGGCACTTTCCAGGGATGTGACTGCCCTGGGCACTGCCAGCTCAGAGATGAAAATGAGCTGGACTACTCAGAGGTTGTACTTGCTAGGGAATTAACTTTAGAGAATGGGGAGCAGTTCAGCCGAGGTGGTGGCACTGCAGTTACAGCAATGCTCCTGTGAAGCCTGTGAGTGATTCCTGTCACAAACACGTCACTAAGCAAGAGGGGCTTGGTAGCAAAGGTGGTCAAGTCCTGTTACCTGTTTCCTGAGCCTTCGTTCAGGAGAGAGTGCTAGTGCATGATGGGTTCACACAGGAAAGTTAATTTCTCTATTTCTTTCATAGTAGCTAGTATGGGGCTGTGTGTTGGATTTGGGCTGGAAACAGTGGATAATTCAGGGCTGTCATGGTTTTGCAGGCAAACCACAACTTTCTTTCAATAAACAAAATTTGTTACAGGACTTCTAATGTGTCTGCCCTGCTACCTGCATTGTGGTAGTGGAGCAGTTGATGGTGGTTATTGGCTGGAATGGGAAGAACACAGCTAGACAAATCTCCCTTTTTTTAGTGAAGTTTGAAGTTTCCCTCTGTGTAGGTCACAGAAAATTAAAAGCGTGCTCTGTAGTGCTGACCAGCTAATTTTCTAGCATGCAGAAGATACCTAATATTTTTATGGACCTTAGTTTTCTTATTAAATTGAAAGGAAAAACAAAGTTAAAAAAAGTTTCCACAGGTTCTGAAGACTTCAATTGATGAATCTTTTGGAACAAAAATGGTATTTAATTTTTAAATAAACAGTAGGTATTTAGTGTTTACTTTATTACCTACATGAAGTTGAAATATTGAAATACTGAAAAATCAGTTCAAAATTCCACTGTTGTTTTTGTATTCACAATGTCATAAAATGGTTTGGAAGGGACGTTAAAGATTCAACCCGTGATACTATGAGCAGGTACATGCTATCTTTTATTATAGTTACATGTGAACAAGAAGTTAAATGCTTTATTCCAAAATTATATGTGTAGCAGCTGTTTCTAATATTCTTGTCTTACTCTTGAATATATTTTTCTCTCTTATGTTAAAAATTTCACATTTTCTTCCATCTGTAAGTCAATGTTCTGTAACACATTGTACCTTGTTTTTTTAATTATTTAATAAACTTCTGATAGAATAAGTCAGGAGTGCTAAAACAGTTAACACAAATCAGGGGGAAAAATAATCAAAATGGTATTTTTCATTACTTCTGCCACAAGACTTCACTGAATAATAGCAATAGAATTACTGCAGTTGATATAACATTACTTGCTCTAGATTCTACGTACTGGCCATACACACAGGAAAACTTTAAAAAAAAACCAAACTAAAAAATTGGCATTGACAGGCTAAAATATGTTTTGGGAAAGGAATATATGGGTGAGGAGGGAGCAGGAAGACTTAATCAGAAAGTTCTGAATATAAATGCCTGGAACTGAGTTTGTTCTCGCCTTTAGTTGTATACGTATCCACATGAGTATTTTAATGTACTTTGGAAATTTGTTTTCTTGTTACCTCTGCTTAGCACTTAGACTAATTCTGTGGAGCAGTCTTGTAAAACAAACTAAGTCTCTTTTAAATAAAAAATAAACCAGAAGGTAGGTTCCAGCAGCATACCTAAAGCAATCCAAATGCTCACAGGACTGGACTGGAGCTAGTCCAGAGTGTCTGTCCTCAAAACACATAAAGTGTGGACATGAGGTGAACAGAACCAAATGCCTTGCTGCAGAAATCTATGCATGGTAAACTCACTGCTTGTGAACGCATATAGAACCATGGATTGATTTTCCAGCTAACTTGTGTTGTTCCTCTGGTTCATAATGCTGAAGCTGTGCTTTTTCTTAGCTAAAAAAAAAAAAGAAAAAAAACCCAACAAAACAAAAAACCCAAGAACCTAGTATCTGTCAAATTAGCTTTTATGAATTTATAGGTTGTGTTTTTCTAAAATATAAAAAATAATTGTTACATGAACAATGTGCCCCAAAAATGCTCCTACTCCTGGAAATTTGGCACATGCAAAACTAACACATGCAATTCAAGGATGAGCTTTCAGGAGCATCATATTCCTCTGTAAGCTGCCTATTCACTCTGACAACCTATTGTCTAGAAATCTTATGGCCTCTTCTTTGGTAGTTACAAATTTTGTTAGTTGGTGAGCCTTAATGCAAATTATTATAAAGAGATGGCTTCTGCTTTGTTTTAATTTATGCAAGTCTATTTGAAGAATTTAAAGTATGCATTATTTTAACTATTTATGTTGTTGCTGAATTATGGCAAATTTTGTGTCTCTGCTCTCTGCTCAATAGGCGGTTGCTCTGATCTTACGTCCTTGACATAGTAATTAGTGATCCTCATGCCTAAGAAATGGAGTGTTTTAAGACTGATGGTTGCTTATTTTCTTCCTACGTGTTTCTGCTGGCTGTAATGACAATAGTATCCTACAGAATTTTACTGACACATATGTCAAGGATAATTAAGGAGCACTGATTAAATTACATACCTAAAAAGTCTTGCAGAGGTGCATTTCTCCCTCTGGCTGTAAGGAAAGAATATTGGATTACATTAGAGAAAACAGAAATGTGGTATAGCATGTTGAATTTTATCTAGTGTCATTTGAGCAGTACCACATTCACACAAACTCATACTTGTCTGTGGTCACACTGCTGTTTGTGGGAAAGCTACATGAGTGTAAAGAGGTAGCATTAAAGTCTTTAATTCACTGTATTTCCCCTGAGATACACAGCAACGTGTTGTTAATAGCACCAGTTCAGTGACAGCTTCATTGCCTTTTCATTAAAGGAAAATGAGTGGGGAATGGTGCACGCAGCCTGGTACGTGATTCACAAGGACTGTCTGCAAATTAAGCACACACACAGGCCTAAAAATTCCAACCTGTCAGTATTTTCTCTTAGTCTAGGGACTAGCTGTTGACCCAGCATGCTATTGGTGTTATCCATGCTTGAATATCTGCATTGTAGCAATTTGTTCATACTGAGAATCCTGTACCAAAGCACACTGTAAGTAATCAGTCTCAAAACACATCAATTTCTTGATTTTTCCTGAAGCTAGCTTTTGCTTATTTCTCCTAAAAAAAAGCAAAAGAAAGAAATCTTTTCCAAATAGTTCCACAGGGTTATAAATAGGCAGTTTTATATAACCAAAATGTTTGAGCACTAACATGAATTAAAGGACATGCAGTGTGACATGATTAGTTATTAAGATCAATTTTACAATTTGTAAGTAATTTAGAAATATAACCACATGCGTGTCTTTCTGTGAAATCACAATTTTGGATATTTGTCTTGAGAGTGCTGGTAAGTTTAGATAAGAAATGGAATTTCCAAAAGAAAAATAGAGCTCAGAGGCCAAAATCTCTGACCTAGTTCAGGCATCCCCATGTAAATAAAGGCTTTGTATTTATTTTGGTTTTATCATTTCAGGGGTACATAAATGGCAAATACTGTGTTGGTATAACATTATTCTTGACATGCAGGCTTTTGTAATTAAATTAGCCATATTTAATAAACAAGATAGGCTAAAAGACCAGTGTACTATTCCTGAGTGTAGAAAGTTTGGTTGATCTTGGTTTTTTTTAAAACACAGCTTCTTACTACTCTGTTCTATTGTATTCAATAATGTGCAATCCATATCAAAAATCAAACAAATAACCAGGTTTGGTGTCTCAGTAAGGTGTTCTGCTGGTTTCACAGTCTGGTGTTGTCCCAAGACATCATCATGTAGGTCTGAGGTGCTTTTTCTGTCCTCGCAGATTTAGGCAGTGTTCTGTTTTATTGTGTTCAATTATTTTTTGGTTTTGTTTGGTTTTTGGTTTTTTTGGTTGGTTGGTTGGTTGGTTGGTTGGTTTGTTTTGGTTTTTGGTGTGTTTTTTTTTTTTTTTAATGAGCAATGCAACTGGTTGCAGTTCTGCCCCAAACAAGGAGCAGGAAAATCTTTAAAGGTGGTTTTTTCTGCTATTTAAATTTCATACTTACCTCTACAACTTCTCCTGTACTTCTTTCTTCCAGGTTTCTGGATGTTCTTCTGTCCTGCTCTGTTTTTCTGATTTGGTTCTAGAACAAGATGTTCTACTAGGAAGTTTCATCTAATGAAACATTTAGCTGTGTTTCTCTTCTGATTTCTAGTTGGACCTCTTTCAAGGAGGGATCAGCTACAGAGTTCCAAATGTTCAGTTCTTAAATTGGAAGCTGATGAGGTCTGTAGCCTTCCATTGGGCCTCAAGTGTCCTGTCTTCTGTTTGAGACAGGACTTTATAGGTGGGGTTTTTCCCCTACTTGTGTAAGTCTTTTTTAGTTTCCTCAGTGAACATAGGAATTTATAGGTATAAAAAAGATGCAGTTATATTTACAATCAAGTGAGTGGATAAATCGAAGCTTTTTCTGGGGATGCATGACCTAAAGTTTTCCTCATGGTTGCATGAGTTGCAAAAAATAGGGAATAAGAAGATTGTATTGGGTTTGTCAACGGAACGTGTTTCAAAAAAAACCCAAAAAGGCACATTCAGTTAACATGGAAAAAGAGCTGCTCTAGTTCTGGGCTTTTTTTCTGGCCACACTCACTGTTGTTACACTTAACTGTCACTTGTCATCACTACTCATTTTTGTGTTTGCATTTGCTTTCTAAATTGGGAACACACCAATTTTGAATCTGAGCTAGGTGATGGAAGAATATATTGCCTCATTCTGTCCATTTTAAGGGTATCATTTTCCTGCCCAAGATCATATTTTCAATGATTCTCTTGCCACAGCAGCATGACCATGTCCCACAGCCTTGTAATGTTTATACATGTATAGATACACATACACACACATACACACTCCCTGTATTGCTCCAGGGCCTTTTTGTGCTCTGGCTGCCGTGCTCGGCATTGGCTTTTGCTGAGCTTCACAGGGATGCTGCCAGTCCTCCATCCTGCCCCAGGCTCCCTCAGGCTGACAGAAGCCCCATCTCCATCCCCCCAGACAACAGCTTGCTATCAATCCTTCTCTGGTGGCTTCAAGGTTTTTAGGGGGATCCACACCCTCAAGCTCAGGATGAGTGCTTGAGTCTGTTTATCCTTAGAAGACTCTTCTAAACAATCTGCACAATTTTGCTCTATGCTTTGACTTTCTTTACAAGCAAGTCCACTGTAGCATGGATTTTATCCACACACATGTAATGCTGACTAATACCTGATTTTGTTTTCCTGTTCAAAGAATATCAGCCATAGAGGAGAGCTTCTTTCAGTATACTTCTGCAGATCCCCTGTGTTTCTGAGTTTTATCTTAAGTAATTCCTTGAGCTCATTTGAAAGTCTGCCGAAAGCTTCAAGATAGGAGATTACTTTGTGTAAATGGCTTGGTGGACGACTCAACCAGTAAATTATTTAGTACCTGCCTTTCCAGAAGGGCTGAAGCTAGGTTATGTGTTCTATAATTCAGAAAATATTGAACACTTGAGTGAACAGGCACATACAAAAAGAAAAATGATTCACCCAGTATTAAAGTAAATCTGCTGCATGTATTTTATTTTCCTTCATCATTCAATGTTCCTCATTCTGTATTAAATAAAGTAAGGGACGTAGGATTATTCACCCAGATCTAGAAGGTAACAGGGACAGCAACAACCCTTTTTGATTGTACTGTTATAGTGGAGCATTTAAAAGCTACTGGATAATAAAAACAAATGTTGTTTGTTCTTTTTTCTTTCAGAATAGCTGCTTGTTTCAGTGCACTTGGGTTCAGTGATGTGCTATTTCAGTCCTCCAGAAAACTTACTGCTTCTTTTCTGATGAAAATAAGTATTTCCAGAAGGTATATCTGCTGTAGGCAAATGTGTTACCAGATTGTCTTAAGATGCATCTCTTCCCTTCATTTAAGCAAATGTTTTTTTTACTGAAGTATAATTCATAGCTGCTGTTTTCTTGGAAAGTTTCCAGGCAATAATTGTGCCCACTTAAAATAATATGGGAAGTTTGTAGTGTAGTTTTAGTGAAACTGAAGAAAAACCACCGTGAAGTGGGACTTCACATATGACACCTGTGCATAATTGTGATCTTTACGTCTTTATGTTGTGAAGACCTTGTTCTTGAAATGAGAGTTTAATTGAGAATTAATGTATTTATCAATCAAAGAAAAATAATTGCTTTTTTTCAGGATCTGATGTAGACAAAATTAGCAAAATGGTGTGAAAAGACTTTTGTAATAATTCCCATGAGGAAAAAAAGGACCCCACTTCCAAGAGATAAAATTTTATCTGTAGTCAAGATCATTTGACAGCGTTTTCCTACCTACCTGTAATGCTGCAAAATTGGTTAAGCAATTGATAGTTTTACCCCTTGCATGTAACAGGAGTTGGAAGCTAGGACACATGGTATTATACAAAACTTCGTCATCCAGTGGTTTGAACAGCTAAGATCTAAATCAGATTAACAAATAGAAAAAAAAAAAATCCCTTTTCATTTGATCTCTTTATTGCATTATCTGCCAAGCTTTGAGTCACCACTGCCTCAGGTTAATGTTTTAAAAGAACAATTAAGTAAAGAGGTTTACATCAATGCAGGGTTCCATCTTCAAATTATAGAATTGGTGGTGCTCTGCAGTGATGAGAGTTAGATGCATGTGTGACGTAGCAAACAGATTACATTTTGTTATCCTCTCATTTGCTGCTTTTATGTTGCCTTCAATAAATTCTCAGATTTCGAGTTTTTATTTGTCTCTTATAATTTCCAAGAAAGCAAGAAGCTTTTGTGTTTTTCAGGAAATTAGCTGGGGATTTTTTCTGCTTGAAGGCTTCCAGTCTCAAAATTGGTGTCATTTGTTCTCATTTAACCCATGTTCTAGGCTCTGGGAATGGAAAGTTTAGCTCTACAAGGAAGTGAAATATGGTTTTTAAGGGTGGTTTTTTTGTTCTCTGCTCCCATTTTCACTGTGAGGAAACTAAATTAGAGGTGTGTGGCCCAGTCAAGTCGTTAAACACATATTAGTACTGCAGTAGATTCTATTTCCAGGAAAACAAAAGATATGGGTTGAGTGTTAAACCCCAGATTCAATTCAGGAAATAGTTATTGAGAAGGAGTATTGCTAGAAGGGACCCTGAAAGCTTCTAACCCACCCTTTTGTCCCAAGGCACACAAATACCTGTTTCTGTCACACCTGAACTGTTTGTGGTTATATCGCGTGTAATGAGGGAGACTCTCCAGGCTCTCACCTTCTGTTGCTTCAGCAGCCTGAATTCATTAGCCATGTTTTCTCAGGGTCTAAATTAAATTTTAAATTACATTTTCTTAGGGCCTAGATGAAATCCCCTACAAGGTAACTAGTTCCCATTATTCCATGTCACAGCTGCTTGGGGCATGTTGAGCAGGCACTGGCAGGTGTTTTCTCAGCACTGGCAGGTGAGTTCTCCTTGGGAAAATGTGCTGCTGGTTTGCTCTGGTGAGGCTCCAGCTCTCTGACCGTGCTCATGCCCCTTTTCCACATCTCACTAGACCAGCAGCAGCCATGTGGAAAGCCAAATCTGAGACTCTGAGCCCTAAATCCTTTACTGAAGAACTGCTACCCAGCCAGCTCTACTTGCTTGAGCCATGTTCTTCACTGTTTCCATGGGACACTTGGGGCTGTTCTGTAAAAAGAAATAACTGTAGTTGTTTAGGGAGACTTGTGAGGCTTTATTAATTCTGCTTGTAAAGGTCTTCAATGGACATCTTACAGAAGATTCAGGACATCTTAGTGGATTTGATTTGATTTTATTTTGATTTTTTTCCCTAAGATGCAATAAAAGTGAAGAAAACCTGGACAAGTACTTAGATCCTACTATCTTACCAAAAGCATGGGGAAGATAATGGAGAATTTAAATAACTTTGTTTCAGTGGATGCATTGTGACAGTCTGTTGATGGCAGTTCATCCAAAATTCCTCATACAACTGGTATAATTCTTTCAAAAGAACACTTGTCTTCATAATACAGTTCTGATAAAGTTTTGGTACAACACAGATCCCCAGTCATTGCTATGAAATGATAGGTGCTAGTAGTATGGAGCACTTAATTTGTTCCAGACACCCATGAGAGTCTGTTACTGCTGATCCTGTCTTACATGAGGCAGCACTGCACAGGGACAAAAGAGGCATTACACTGGTGCATCTCTGTTGGATACTCTCAGCTACAGTGCTGCCAGAAAGGCTGCAAAGCTGCATGGATTGTTTATGTGGTCCTGGTAGTTCCTGTGCTCTGGAAAATTCCCCTACTTCTGTGAGGAATTTGTGAGGTGGTCTGACCTCCCACTGAGTATCTTGTCCTGTTTATGCCATGAATGTCTTCATCTCATTCAGAAATTGAATTCTATTGGGAAATGGCTGGGGAAGGGGAAGGGGAGAAGGAAAGGAATAGCATTAAAAAGCATGTATTCTCCAGGCATGAACTATTACCTGGTTTAAGTCTAAGTAAGGAGATAATTTGTACATAGTTCTGTGCTTTAGGATGTGTTGTGCTGAAATGATTTGGGTATATGGAGTCTGTGCTTTGCTTTTACATACAAGTTCTGCTTGCTCAGCACAGAGTAAACAAATTTTATGCTCCAGCAGCTGCCTCCTGATTGCTCTGTGAAAAGGACCTTAAAAGCAGCACATTGCCTGCTCTCACCCCAGAGAAAATAGTATAAATAGCAAATACCTAACCAAATGGAACATAATGTGTAATTTCAAGCCACCTACCATTTAGAAAGTATTTGTGGATTTGCAGTGTTCATTTAGTCCCTCAGGATCCCTTCTCTGTCATGGGGAGCACCAGTGCTCTCCAGTAATGCTGCAGTAAGTGCTGAGTCTGCTTGTTCTGGTGTGAAATATCCTGGGGTTCAGCTGTCCCAGCAGAAGTCTGAGCATGCAGACTGGTCAGTTCAGGGGTCCTTACCTCCCTTCTCTCCCATACTTTAATTTCATCCTGTTTGTAGGAGAGATTTCTTGCTGTATTTATTTATTTATCAGAGAACTTGAATTAAGCAGCATTGCTGATGTTGTCTGTTCGATGAGAGGCTGTGTAGGGACAGCAGGGTGCTGCAGGTAGCACATGCCTTGTACTGTGGTTCACGCAGTGCTGTAAGGGTGTTCAGAGGATTTGAAAGGAGTGAGAATTTGAGTGAAAAGTGTGTAGGCAAGAAACTTTGGGTATCTGTGCCTCCTGCCCTAAACAGGCAACTACACTTCCAACAGTCCAGTCTTTTCCAAAGTAATTTCAATTATTATTTTCAAATGGCATGATGAGATAGTTGTAGAGGAAGAGAGAAGTATGAAAGACAAGTAGAACCTAGAATGCAGGCCTGGCTCTAGTTCAGCTCAGCCCTAGACAGAAAAATACTTCTGAAAAGCCTGGCATGTCCGCACGCAGAGGTGAAGGTAACAGTCCTCAGAAATCCTGTGAAAACATCACTGGCCTGGAAATAACAGAGCTCTAAACTGGCCACTTGGCTGAAGCCATCACTTACACAGGGGAATGGAAACAAAAAAAAAGTAGGAAACATGAAATTACGATAGTCATTGCTATGAAAATTTGATGCTTCACAAACACTCAAACCTCATGATCTTTCAAGTTGTTTTAGGTTGAGATGAAAGCCCTCTTTTGAATACAAGACAGTAGCACTAAGGGGTTTTTTTTTGTAAGATTGGGAACCATTTAAGGCACGTCTGCACATTATTCATAGGCTAATTAATCTTGGTGTTCAGTCAGCAGAGCCAGTCATCTGGAGCAAGTGTGCTGTGCAGACCTACCCTTCGTGACTGAGCCGTAGGACTCAGGAAGCTGGATGGCTGGCTTGCTGTGTGTGATCTCAAGCAAGTTGTTTATTGTCATCGTGTTTACTGTACCAAATGTTCTACAAACTGGTTGGGTTCATTTTGGGAACTAATGTTGTGTTACAATACAAAGATACAGTTCCCAGGCAGAAAAGCAATTTCTCCTAATCTTCTGTTTCCTCATACGTAAAATGTGGTTTCTTGCTCCCTCCCTCCCCTCCAGAGAGGAATTGTATTTATTTAAATTTGCTTACTTCAATGAAAACACATACCACTGATTTTGAACTTGAGAATTCTGGGGTTCAGGTTTATCATGTTCTGCCCTCCCCAGGTGCTCCAGGTTGATGGAGCAATATGTACTTTAGGTATACATTATAGCACGTTATAGATTGCTCATGGATCAAGTATTTTTCACACAGACCTTTACTATATAAATTTACTATTTGCATATGTACACATGTGCCTACACCTAAACACATTACATTAACTATATTTGTGTGTAGATAAACATGTTCTGACATTGATAGTCATGGCAGGTTACAGTCAACAAAGAGGAAAATTGCTCCCCTGTCTGAGTTATGCTCAGGCATTAAAGTGCCTCCATTCGGGGATGCTTCATTCTTGTGCCATGCTGTAAGGAGAGAAAATGGGACAGTGTTACACTTCAATTGAAGTTTATTTTATTATTCTATGCTTACTCAGAAATAAATTGATAAATTAAGTAAATACTATATTATTAATTAGTATATAATGCAAAGTGGCATTATATTTCTTAAGGGGAACGTGTTTCCTGTGTTACACTGCTGAATGAAAGCTTGTGGTGACTTTGACCATATGTTAGATGCTATATAGGGATCTAATGACAGCTAAATGTCTACTAAAATAATGGTTTCCAAGTCTGTTTCTCAGATTACCTGCAATTTTTGAACTTCTTGTTAATAGTCCATAAAAAAAATGAGCTGTTCTTGTTTGCTGCTGCTGTTGCTGCTGTACTTGACTTAAAAGAAGCTGAAATTTATAATTTGTTTTTTAATTTATTACCTCAGTAAGAAAAAAATGTTGTTATTGCCATAAAGATGTTATCAGTCACTAGCAGAAGGAAGAGCAGTCATTTTCAGTCTAGGAACTGAACTGTGAACCTCTGGCTCTGCCAGACTTTTCCAGGCAATGTTTCTGCAGTGTCTGCCAAGCCACATGATTCTGTACTGAGCTGAAACCTTTTCCTGCGCTTCCAGAATCTGTGTGGACAGATTGCAGTCCAGGTTCAGGAGATCTTGGTGCAGCTTTGTTGGCTTCATTATAAATCTGTCCTTCAGATTTCCGAGAGTTGCACAGGAGTTCCGACACGCCGAGGCGTTGAAATGCTAAGTCATGTCTTTTCCTCTTTCAGCTGTCTCTCCAAGGCATCACGGAAGCACTTTTCTGAGGCATATTGCTGCCACCTTCCAGATCCTGAAACAGTTTTTATGGTGTCCTTATTTATGGATCCTACATCCTATAGATCCTGTTGGTCGTAGGTGGGATGGTACAGCTCTGGGGAGAGACTGTACAAAAATGACTTTACTCTCTGTGCTGCCCCAACCAGTGATAGCTGTGAGTTCTCCCGATGCTTTGAGTAGCAGGTTGGTGTCCTACAAGTTGCTGCCACCCAGGTTTATCTGATAATATCTTCAAGAATCCAGTGCAGCAGAAAAGAGCTGACAGAGTGCGAGGATCCACAATTCCTCATCCAAGAGGAATGTAGTGCAGGTGCTTCAGAGTCATGGTGCCACTGGAGATTTACTCTCCAGTGTGGAGACCTTGCAATGACATCAGCCTTAGAGCCTTTTAGTGCTGCCAGGGTAGTTCAAAGCAGTGACCATGCAAGCCAGAATCTAGGCCAGTCCTCTTCTAAGCACATGGAGCTGGAAGAGAGGAGGAAATATTCTGACTTTTTATATTTGGGCTGTGGCCTCAATGAGGCAATCTCATTGTTGGCACAGACCAAGTGTATTTATTTGCCAATGTCGGGCAGACGTGCATGCTGAGAGAGTTGAGAAGCAGTGGTGAAAAGGTGTTGTCCTAATGCTAGGGCTGTCCTTTAAGTATCCCAATAACATGACTCCTTCCATACCTTTGTCGATATCCAGAGCTCAATATGTGCCTGTGCTGTAGCTACCCTTGTTATTAATTAGCCTTCTCAATCCTTGTTATTTCCTAGGAGTGTGTAAGGCAGTATTTCTGCATGATGCATAGGTCTATATCTACAGCGCGGTCTTACCTCTGCACATCTTTTGTCCTGTCAACCCATATTTCAAGATGACTCAGATATTATCATGTTGACTAGAATTACTACACCTTTGAAGGGTATATACGTGTTACTTTCAGCCTATCGTTAAATCATACTGGAATTTGAATGGCAATTTTCCAGGTTGTAGCTCAGGTTGGTTTGTTTCTGTGGTTTGTTTGTTGTTGGGTTTTGGGGTTTTTTGCTTGGTTGGGTTATTTTGATAAGCCGATAGACTGCAAAGAGAGGAGGGGTTTTGACTTCAGTCAGCCAAAGGTAGTGAAACATGCCTACAAGAGACACGGGAATGAGGACCAGCTGTATCTGCTTGGCTTGCAACTGCTCTCCCAATGCCCAAATCAACAAAAAAAGGTATCAACAGCTCAGTGAACTTTATTTCATTCTGAAGCATTTGCTCTATACAAATTATCTTACTGAAATGAACAACTTCTTTCTTACTGAAAAGACCAGAAAACTGTGAAAAATTTGCATAAGTTCATCTCAGCAAACTTCAGGAAAAGAATAGGGTTTTTTTGCTCCTTTTCACTTGCTCTGGTATAAAAGTAAAAGCTGTTCTGTAGAAAAGTTTTGACTAATATCATAGTTTTGTTCCCTAAAAATCCACTAGTAGATCAAATCTGTTCAACATGAAATTAAGTATTTTTTTACTTTTATTTAATTCCCAGAGAGCAGAAGGGGTGGCATTTGTAGTGTCCTAATAAATCATTTAGATTAATTCAATCAGGGCTGGTTTCACATGAGAGGGTTCCTGGAGCTGGTTCGTTTCTTTACTTCCTCATTATTCAAGATTCTTTTAATAATTTTGAGATGTCTCTGTACAATTAATAAAATAGAAAGTCAGAGCAAGTTTCAGAAGTAGAACTATGTATTACTTTAAGCTGTAAATTTAAACTTTGCCTCTTCTTTAGTTTTAATTACACATAGAACATAGAAGCAGAGCAGTTGTCAGGTCATTAATCTGTTTAGTCCAGTCACATTTGATTGCAATGGTCAGAAGGAAGATGTACTGTGTCCTGCAGTGAACAATGAGGAAATAATCTCTCAGAGGGAGGGCAGGCCCAGGATATGAACCCTGATGACTTTTAGCCATTTTATAACATCCAAGATGGTGGTGTTCATTTTTTGTTTAAAAAGACAAATGTAAAAAGGTGTGCTTGAGTTTCCCTAGAAATTTCTAGTTCTTTTTATTCCCACTAAGATTTTGGCATTTGTGATACATGTGGTGGTGGGTTTCCCTGCTTTGTCAATATGTGTTTCCTCCCCAAAAATAATTTTTCAAAAACTTAGTTTTCTCACTTTTGATCCCCATATTAAATATTTTGTTGTTGTGATCTGGTTTGTTTTCTTCTTTGCCTTCCGAGGCAAAGCAAACAGAGGCATTGCTTGTCTACAGTACAAGGTCATCAGTGATTTTAGACTTACTGCAATTTCCTTCCCCATAGAGACAGATACAGGGCCGGTTCCGGAGAGCAGCACTCCTTGCAGATCATTCCTCTTCAGGGGTAAAGCTCAGGATCTCCTGGGCTGTCTCCAGAAACAGCTTTTTCCAGGACTTGCATCCAGGTAAATCACTGGAGCTAAACTGGGGTACCCCATTTTGTGCAGCTGCCTGGCAGTACAAGTAACTGCAGAGCTTGACCATCCAAGTGTGCATTTAAATGTAGCAATGTACAAAGCCTTCTTCAGCAGAGGCTGAGAAAATATACATTAATATCTCCATAGGGCATCTTTCAGCTAAACAGGGACAGATGACTTTTTACATGGCACTTTCACAGGGCCTGCATGGGAAGCTGCAGTGTTAATTCGGGTCTGCAAACAGTGCAAATGTCATTTTGACTTCTGGCCCTCTGGTATCTGTGCAGTGGTGGCAACAGCTGGTATCTGTCACCCAAGCCCTGTGCTCAGTCTCTGATATGTTATTTGCTCTTAGAGTACACTTCTATAAATCCACAGGGGTTCCAGTAATGTAGTTGAATTCCAGGGAGGTTTAATTATGCCCATGCTTTTCCTTTCCTCTGCCCTGGTGCCTGCTTTTAGTAAAATAAGACCTTGTGATCAGAAGGGCAGGAAAGGCTGATCACCAAGGTTGGGAGGCTCTGGGAGAAATGCTCAGGCTTTCCTCCCAGGGCAGCAAGAGACTGGGGCAAGAAGGGTTTGGCTGCCTTGTGGTTGCTTGTGTTGTTGATTTCTCAAAGCAATTTTTAGAAAGCAAAGAGAGGTTGCATGGATCAGTGTTTTCATAGCCTTTGTGCATAGCACTTGCCAGTTTTTTGTGTAGCATTTTTTTAAAAAGGGGTGCACTCTGCTGCCTGCACAGGTATCCAGCTGGACTAACTCCATCACTATCCAATGAACCAAATAGTTTTGTTTGAACAAGTAATTTTCTTGGTGAATAGAACCAGAATAAATGAGTGCTCCCAATGCATTCGCAGCAGAGGCCAATGGTTTAGGTTGTGTCCAGCACTAACTGTGCAATACAGCCATTCTTCCCCAAGTTAGAGAATTTGAGGCTCAATCAAGTATCTGTGCAGAAGGTGTTCCCTCAGCAAAACCTCCAAGACCTTTTGCTGTGAAACAGCTTTACTTTTACCAGGACTGATTTGTGACCTTTTTCCCCTATCATTGTGCCATGCTCAGTAAGGCATGCAGGAGGTGTTGTTCCAAACTCCCTCTGGGTTCCTACAAAAGACAGTAAAAAAGCCATGCTTATTTATCTAATGGTGAAAGTCTTGTGTTCCTCCTTCTCTACATGACAAACTGTAGATGCTGAAAAGGGTTGAGTCTTTTCTCTTCAGGGTGTATTTGCAAGAGGAGCTTCAAGTTAACAAAGAAGGATCATTAGTATATCCCATTTTCACTTTATTTTTGAGCCTGGAGTTTCATTTTCCTCTCTGCCAAACTTTGTGCTGTTCTCTCCTGCTGCAATTCCTGCCTTCCCAAATGTTAACCTCTATTAAGTAACTAGCACTTCAGAGCCAACCTGAGTCCTAACAGATTGCAAACCCACTGTGAAGCAGAATGTCCTTCCGCATGAGGCTGGACAACATTCATATTGCAGATTGCAGGTTTTTCCACATAATTATGTATGTACTTGATATATGAATTTATGGGGTAGTATATAGTATGATCTGTCATATAAAATTAATGGGGTTTAATGCACATAACTTATTACTGTGTATATTGATTAAATCCCTTTAGTGCAGTATAGCCTCTGTGAAGCACAGCTTGCCCAAACCCTACTTCTGAAACAGCCAGTGAGTTATCTCTTTGTGTGATACGTTTGTCAAAGCAGCACGCCTTGGCTTTTCTTTGCCAAAGCGTCAGATCTGAAACATTACCTAGGACCAGATCGCTCCTTCTGCAAAAAGAGGCCTGGGGGAAGCTGAGGAACAAAATCTCTGTCAGCACACTGCACCACCGTCTCCCACCAGGGCAGGAACTGAGGTACAATAGCAACCTCCCCAAGGGGTGGCAAAACCTGGGACCTTACAAGACTTAGAGAATTCTGTGCTTCTGTGTAGGAGCTTTTCCCCATGGCACCCCCCTGAGCTGCATCTGCCTTGGGTTATTTATCCATCAGGATGGGGCTGTTCCTGTTGTCTGAGGTGCTGGTTCAGTAACTGTTGCTGTCACATCTGAATGCTTTGCTTGTGTCCTGCACTTGCCCAGGATATGTGCTGACAGCTGCTCCTAGCACACTGCACCTGAGCCATGCTCTGCCTGCCTGTGGCCCCAGGCTGAGGCGGTGAGTATGGCTTGGCCATTCCACAGCCTCCCTTCAAGTCCTGGAGATGGACTGCTCGTGCCTTTGATTCTACACCAGCACAGGCACACCCAGCCAGTAAAGACAGCTCTGCAAAGATAGTGGGCACCTTCTACCTGCTTTGGCAATTTTGGTAGGAGTGCAGGCACTCAAATCGGTGACTGGTGCTTAAATTACTTTGAAGACTTGCTGTGAAGCATTTGAATAAGGCTGTTGAGCAGGGGGCTGAAGTATGCCTTCCAAGGCCAACCGACTTGCTCCCTCTGACCTCTTCTGGAGAGGAAAAAGGAGGTCAAATCTTCTGTTCCTGGTGCACTCCAACTGCATTTCCCGCCCAGAGCAATCCCCCAGCACAATCCTTGCCTTGTGGATGGGAGCCCATCACTGCACCTGCCTACAGACCATGCCCTGCATGCCATGTGGGGTGCACACATACCTGAGTTCTAATTTCCTCCTTGCTGGGCACTTCAGTGCTGCATCCCTTCAAGAGCAATAGGAATTATAAAGCAGCCAGCCAGCTGGTGCCCTGGCAAGTATTCAGGCTCTGCTTAGAGTAGCTATGTTGGTCACAACTGCACAGCTCCCTCTTCTACCTTCATCTTGGCTGAATAAATGTAGAAAGACATCCCTCAGTTAAAGAACATTCCAATATCTTCCCTGGTGCTTTGAAATGTTTTCCTATCTCTTTTATCTGTTAATATTGGCAAGTGCCTGTGTTGGCAGCTTTCTGGCTTTTCTCAGAAGCCATTGGGTTGCTCTGTTAAGCTTCAGCTCCTGCAGCCAAATGATAAATGACAATCTCTAGCCTTGTGGTTTTTTCATGGCTGAGAAAGAAATGCCACCAATATCAGAATTTTAAAATCTAGAAACTGGGGGGGGGGGATGGGGAGTGACTATTCATTGTTGTTAATAATAGTAATAACAAAACCATGATGTTATACTGTTATACTGCTAGTCACATTGTGTGTGAGACATGTGGCAGTGAAGAACCCTTCCCAAAGGTCACAGAAATTTTAACTTTTGCCAGGAGGAAATTCTCCAGGCAACGACACTGACAAATCTTCATTCTGTATTGGTTCAGCCATTTGGGCAGCACTACTTGCCTCTCATGCAGTAGGTTTGTCGGTGCAATGCTCGGTATCTACAAGGTCCCTCGCTGTTAGCAAGGACATGTGGGTACTTTCCAAGGTGGAGCAGTTCCCTTCCTTCGAATGCCTCTCAGTGTCCAAGGCCTGGCCTGTTAATCCTACCTGCAGCCCTTTCTGTGGCCTCTTTCCAAGGGGAGTGTGGCAGCCAGCCACCATCTCTGAACAGAGGGGATCACACTGTTGGTGAGCAGAGGTAAGTCATGATTTCCTTTGTTACAACAGAAAGATGGAATAGTTTTGTGTACAAGACATTATAGCAGCTGCAGGGGTCAGCGCTGCTGGAGCTCAGGAAAATGACTCTCAGAGGTTAAAGATTAGCAGCAGCAGCGTACCTCGAGTCACAGGATGACTCTGCCCCTTGCACTTTGCTCTGTCCCTGGCCATGGGCTGCCTGCCCCAGGCAGAGAGCTGATGCCTGTGCTCTCCAAAATAGCCCCTGTTTGTTTCCTGGGGAGAGCTGTCCTGCCCAGGCAAGCCCAGCTGCCTTGTCCTTTTCCAGCGAGGGAATTAGGGACAGAGAGGTTAAACGGCTAAGGCCAAACAATGAGTCAATACCAGCAGTCGAACTGAAGCTCACGAGTCCTTGGCTTCTGCTCCCATGTTTTCTCTCCTGCTGGAGGAGACGGGAAGCCGAGGGGCGGGTGTCTGGGAGAGGGGCAGCCTGCAGAGGACAGAATAAATACTCACTTGTGTGCCAGTGAACACAACCTCGTCTGTCTGCTCCTGTGCGCGAGAAGGAGCTCAGTGTGTGCTCCAGCCATAAAGTGGCGAGCCAGATCCTCTCCTGCACTGCAGCTGCTTTGTGCTGCCCGCAGGAGCGTGGCCCCAAGGCTGGCACGGCTGGGCAGGAGCGGACACCTCCGGCTCAATGCGCCGTGCCATGACAGCTTTTCCTGGGTCTGCCGGAGAGACACCTTGGGACAGAGGACTTGTGTGCACTCACAGATGGCTGCTGGGGTACTCATCCAGCCTCCATAATTTGGGAAATTCTGGGAAACCTACAAGACACCAAGATCCACTTGACATCCGAGTTCTGGGCACTGTCCTTGGCCACCCCTTGTAGCATGACAAGCACAGAAAAATGTGTTACAGTGTTAGCTCAATAGATGAAAATAGCTATTCTGAAAGCTTTGCATACTTTTGATCAACATTATTAGTGTTATGAATCCAGATGGTTTGAGTTATGATTCTGGATGGTTTCATGCCAGATTTCAGTCCAGACTGAAACTTTCACAAATGAAATCTCTCCTCTCCTTGAGGGAGTTGTTCATGGAAAGAACAACAGACCTTAAAATGCAGTGAATGGCAATATTAGAAATAGTTTTCTTACAGTGTCATTTAATGTGCATATAAAAGTAAAAAAACTTAACTGCTTTACAATTTTAATGTATGCCTGATATAAATCTAGTGGACTCGTCAGAGGATAGTGTGATGCTTGAATTAAAAAAAGCCAGATTGCTTGCATTCCTGCCCCTGAAAATATGAGGTGACTAAAAGGTCACCTTCATTGACTTCCTGCCTTTTATTCCAAGATACTTTTGACTGTTTCCTGGCTTTGTCTAGCAGAAGCATCCAGCCCTGTCACGGAGCTGACAGTCACTGAGAGTGTCATGCTATATTTATGCTTTACGCAATATTTGTGTCAAAAAGCCTCTGTCTAAACAGACTCAATGTCAGTAAGAGATGACCCTGGAACAAATGGTCTGAAGTCCCAGAAAGTCGTTCTTTCCCAAAAGTGACTGATGTGAGGCAAATGGAAAATATTGTTCGGTAACGAGTCTGATCCAGCTGTGTGCATCTGATTGCTAGAGTTCTAATCCAAGTAAATTATGACCCATTTTGATTAAACAAAACTAGGAAACGTATCATTTTTACGATGTGTATAAATGTGTCAGTATCTATTATCTCATATGCTGATACTTTTGGTGTCTATTTATGGGACTCCAATGTATAGACAATATATACTCTTTTATCCCAAATTACTTTTGTTTCCTTGTATCCAAGATGGAAAATCTTGTCCCCTCTGGCGATCTATCTCAAGATCACATACAGCTGGTTTTCCCGTAAATCAGTTGCTTCTTTCCAGCTGGCCTTCTGTGCAACTGGATGGGGTTTTTTCAGACCTTGTATAGGTCTGTCTGGAGTGTTTTCACTGTAATCTGTACTCTACATAATCACGGGGGAAATTTTTTTTAAGTGGGTAACAGAGTATAAAATCCAAGGAAGAAGTCTCAGAACTCAGAAGGGAAAAAGTCAAGATGAGAAAAAATTGAATAATTTCAAACACAAAATGTAATCACCAGTATAGCTTAATCCAAATAAATTCATGTCAGCGTCAGCATGGCCATATGACTTTGTAAAGAGTTGAAAATGCTTCCTAGCATACAGGGCACCATTCTTCTTAGTGCTTAGAATACCTAAGAATCGAATTCTAGTATCTTAAATAAATAAACAAAAAAAAAACCAACTCAGTTCATCAATTCAAAAGGAAATCTAATTCTTAAGATGTGTGCTCCATTTACATATCAATAATCATAATCATCTGCTTCTAATAAGGAATTTAGTAATTACAGCTTAACCATAGTGGACATAGCAAGTGGTGACAGTGGTGGCAAGAATTACTTCAGAGGAGATATGGCACTTCTTTTGCAAGGAACACAAAGTGCAATATTAAGAGTACATTTTCAGGATGTTGGACTGCTTGAACTACTCTGATCTGCTGAGATTTGGGCAGGTGGCTTGACAGGGAATTCTGCATAGCATGCAAGGTGCTGATATGCCCTCTAGTTAAAATGCAATCTGGCAAGATAAAAATTTGGATTTAAGAACTAATTTTCAGGAAATTCAATCTCCAGTGAGCAGCTTGGGACAGAGGGCAAAAGGGTACAGGAACTAAAAGCTTTATGAGATGAGGTATGTTAATGCCCATGTGCGTTTTTTAATAATTTATGTGGGACAGAAAAGAGGATTGTTCTTGGATGCAGCATGAAAGGGTTTCATGACGCTCCTAACGAAGCAAGAGGAGCTACTTCAGTACAGCAGCCCTTACGTCTGCCCAATTTGTTTGGGGAAAGGGTGAGCCAGTCCATTACACACAGTGCTAGAGAATGTCCTCTGCTCTGCCAGAGGATGGCAAAATAAAAATTGCCTCAGACTGAATCCATCTGTCACCACAGTATGTTTAGCCCTCTCTGTAACAATGTGCTGATAACAGTTCCTGATCCCTCTGGCATATTGCCCTAAGGCAGACAAAGAGATTAACCTAAATTTGGCACGATATTGTTCAAAAAATAAGCCCATCTCTCAATTCTTTTTCCCTAAGTAAGCAATACCGTCCTTATGAGTGGAGAAGGTAGGAAAGGGAAATGCCTTTTTTGTAGAACAGAAGCCTCTCAATTGCAGGATACCATCCATCTTCTCAGGATGTGTCTGACACTGAATTTCCTTCAGTGACTTGTGAAAAAGAAATATTTTATCAAACATCCTGAATTTCGCTCCTGTTTGGGTCTGATTATGTAATTTGTTAGTCAGGATGATTCTGAGACACTGAAATATGCAAAGATACTATGAAGTTCTTTCAAGGTCTTCTTGTAAATTATTTTGTAATTATGCATAAAGCCAGTCTGAAGCAGATGCATACAGATAAAGCAGTGAAGGTTGATTAAAGGTATGTAGGTCATTAGCGTGAAATTCTAGATTTGTGTTGGTTTGTGTTTTTACTGCCTCTACAGGATGCAGCCTTGATAGTTGCTATATGATCTAACAGAAAAAAATATTGAGTCTTGCCCAAGGATGTGTGTTAAATCTATTTCTTCTGTTGTAAATCTAATTATAATCTAAATTATATAAATTCTTATTGTGTATAATAATTGCTGCTTCCTCCAAAGTATTTGTGACAGGCAGCAGCTATCAAGAGCTGCCTTTTCCAAGATTTCTCTGCTCTGAATGCAAGATTCTTCTGAAAAATTTCTCATTTAATGCCTGCATATAAGCTGAGCTTGTGTTTGGTTGGAGAGTTTATACTATGCTGGGAAAAGTCAAATATTCTATACATAAGACAACTTACAGAGTCAGTTCTGGGTTTACTTGTGTTTACTGGGTCATTTTCTTCAGCAGGTCTCTCTGTAGGGATGAGTACAAGGAACTTAGAGAAAAAATAAGGGAGAGGCAACATTGTTTTGAGGATGAAGTTCAGCACCAGCACATGTGAGGGACACCAGCCCTGTGCATTTGCCTTGCTCCAGTATCCGCTGGTTATCAGAGACGCAATCTTGTCACTGCGTTTTTCAAGCTCTTCCTGAATCTCTTATCACATGGTCCTTTTTTTGTGGTTATTGCATCAGAATGGCATGAATAGGCTCTATTTGCTGATGGGTGGAGGGACGATTTGGCAGAAGATTGTGATTCACTTTGTCAAGAAATTTGGCCAGCAAGTCATTAAAACACGGTGCGCAGGCACACACGAACACGAACACGCAGTGCAGCCATATCTAGGGAGGACATGTAAATAATGAGTAGCGCAGGGAATTAAATGCCTGCTGACCCATCAGACTTAAAGAGCTGGGAAAAGGAAGTTGCCTATAACCCAGAGCAAAGCATGTGATGAAATAGCAGCAAACTCATGGCTTAGGAATCCCTGAGTAGATAATTCAGTCTTTTCAGGCTGCAGTGATGAATCACTGAGTGCTTTTCTGGGTGTGAGCCCTCAGGTGAGGAGATGCTGGCCACAGTGGAAGTGACCTCGACAACACGCTCGCTCGCTGGCACAGATCAGGGGCTGTTCTAAAGGCGAAAGGCAGTGGGCCAGCAGCACAGAGCACACAGCTAGAGTTTAATTGTAAGGTTAGGATTAAATAATGATTTGTCAAGATTTAAGAGCACAGCTCTCTTACATGTTTGAGGCCAGATGGGTGCTGTTAGCATCCAGTTCAACAAATGATAATTATACATGCTACCTTCAAAACAAAAGTAATCTGAGCTGCAGTGAAATGAAGTTATAAAGGCAGCAGCCACTGGAAAAAAACATGAGGATTTTCTCCCTTCTTTGCCATTGCAAAGCACTGATGGAGAGACATTCAGATTTTGGTTTTGAAGACTTGTGATCAACTATAAAGTTGTTGTAGACTCATCAGACTCAATGAAGCATGGCTTCAGTCATATTTCTGTGATCACAGAATCATGTATCCATCTTAAAATATAGTATTTGAGCAAAATGCCTAAGAGATCTTAACGTTCTCCGGAGTTTTTAAAGTGTATATGAAGTTTTGACCACGTAAGTAGGGGTAGTTGTGTATAGATACTCAATAGCCGTCTGTGATATTTCTGTGATATTCTGTAGAATAGATTATCTTGTCATACTGTAAGTACCTGCAAAAATAAGTTATCAGAAATGCAAAGAAGTAGAAACAAGCTTTCACAGCAAGCAAAGCTACCTGTCCCCACAGGGGCAGGGCTCCTGTGCTCCAGGAGAAAAGACAGACAGAGAGACACCCCCGTAACTCTAGTGGGGACCGGCACCTTGCAGTCGTCAGTGTTGCTGGAAATGAGGGTTTGGATGTCACGAGTCTCCATGACCTCATTGCTCACAGAAGTTTGTTGTCTGGGCAGAACTGCTGTTCCTGCAGCAAGCCAGCTCTCCCCCCGGCCAGCACTGGGTGAGAAGGGCAATGAGGGGGAACTGCATTAAAACTTGACAAATCATTGCTGCTATTCGCGGTTTTAGGAACAGCAAAAAGTCAGGAAATACAAGACTTATTCCTCTTTACCTCCCAGATTGCCATGTAGGAGAGTTCATGGACAGCAACAACCCAACTCGGCAACCTTCTCCAAATCTGGTGGGTTTTGAGGGCAATCAATTTAAATTTCATAAAAAGACAGCTCTGCCCCTTGGCAGGCAACAACTGCCTGCTCATTGTACTGAGTCGCTCCCTTCCACGAAAAGAGGTTAATCTGTCTGCCCAGCCACAGCCCTGACTTGTGGCTCAACATAAGGCTTGATCCAAAGCTTGTCCACAGTCACTAAAGGGGTGTCTGTCAGCTTTGGTGAGACTAAAACTCTGTGAGGGTTCCCAGTATTGAGATAAATCTGTGCAAGGGCTCTTTGGCTACAAAAAGGAACACATAATGTCTAGTTTTAAGAATCAACCTGGAAGATTGTAGACTTGAGCCAAGTGTGGTGTTTGAGTGTTGTCAGTGCCAGTAGATTGCTGAATGGAGTTAATTCAAGAACTCCTTTGCTCACCAGGCTGTAAAATCTCCCTTAAAAAAACAAGCCAACCAACAAACACTTCAGCTTTATTTATGGTATTATGAAAAGCTGAAAAATGAGAGAGGAAAAAATGAAAGAATCTGTTTACAATTTCCTGAAATTTGTGACAATGTAAAAAGTTTTATTTTGTCTTTATTTGCTGTTTAAGTGCTAAAAGAAATTTTCTGTAGTCAAAAACTCTCTGTTTTTTAAATCCAAATGTACACATTCCATCAGCTCAGGAAAAGCCAAAAGGTTTTGGAACTTGGCAGAAAGTTTTACTAATGAACGATTAGCATTTATCTCACAAATAATATTGCTTTGTTTTAGTCTTGCATAGGACAAAAAAGCGTCTGAGTTTTAAAAGACTCCTCAAGAAATCATTTCCATAAACATAGAAACACCCTTTGCACTTGAGAACAGGGAAAATGAAAATTAGCATGCTGTACTGACTGTGCCCTCCTGTAATTCTCCCTCTTGGAGATGGCCCTGGATAAAAAGCTGCTGCCTCCCACGCCAACACCTGCTCTAGCATTTGTAATGCCGAGACAGGAGCAGATCTGGTCTGGAAGAATCGTCTTTTGTGGGGACAAATTATCTGCCACAAGTCCAAAGTAATTGCTGGAAGGGTGGAGCTGATAGAGGGCACTTTGTGAGAGAGGTACAATTTGGTGGCTAAACCACTCTCTAATCTGTTAGCACTTTGAATTTAAATATGATCGCTTCTACAGTATTTTCCTCCTACTTAAAAGTTCCACAGTCCCTGAGAATATGAAATCCTACAGAAACTTTTTCTTTGGGAAATATATTAATCAAATATTATCATAAAATATCACATGATTCATACTGTGCATTAGGCTTTGTTTACTTCATCGACTTGGTTAATGAGATCAAAACCAAGAACTTTTATTCAAACATAGACTCCATCCACCTACATTTTAACTCATTATAAATCAGACATCCTGTTTCTCTTCTCCTGGTCCATTGACCTCTGCACCCAAAAGTCTTGCTCTGCCTATTGGATGGCACAGAACAGTTTGTGGGAACAGATGCTCAACTCAGTAAAACCACTCACGTCACCGAAAGGACTTTGTGGACTAAATTTTGTTCCTGTACACAGGGTTTACACTTTTAGGCAATGCTTGTCCACAGGTTCCTTTTTTCCTTCTTTTGTATTCATATGTTACCTCTTGCAATTTGATTTTACTGTAATAGAGAACTTCATACTTTAATACCATTGAACTTTTGCCTATTTGATCAGCAGTGGTGCTGGATTCAGGAGAATTCTGCTGGCTCTTACACCTACTTCCCACGCAATCTTGTGTACCAGGCACTTGGGCTGGGCAGTATCATCCTTACTCATGTTGATGACCATGGAAAACACATGAGCAATCCTACTGACTGCTCTGGCTAAGACACGTGAGTGAGCAATCACCAACCTGAGCAAAGGTTGCAAAATCTTGTACATAACTTCTCTGCATCTGGGTTAACTACTAGGAAACATTATTGTTTCATTTCCTTAATGAGCAATGCAAACTAAAATATCTTAGCAGCTTGGAAAGAAAGATACTGCAGAAGGGTAGTGGAATGACAGGATGAACCTATTAAGCTGCCCATCCTACACTGTGATATTATTCAGTAACTTTGGTAATGCTCTCTCCAAAATCCCAAACATGAGACTTCCTCCCAGGTGTGAAATATTCTGGGTCAAGGCCCAACTGCTGTCTCTGAGCTGTGCTCCCACCTGGCCTCCTGCAGAACTTTTCTCTCGGATGAATCATCATGATCACATTTAAGTATTTATTAATCTTCTTTGAAATGGGACTAAAAAGCTTAGCCAAAATTCATTCAGAAAAGATCTGTTTCCCACATAAATTACCAGTTTTCCTGGTAGGGGGTTGTTTGTTTGTTTCTGTTTCACAGAAAAAAAATTCCATGTTGTCTCTGGCAGATGCGGAAAACAGGTCATGTTGAAAAAGATGTGGGTAACTTGCTCTTAGCACCCCCACCCCCAAACAAACCAGTGGTAAATGCTACTTAAAACAGGTTTAACATATCTAAGAGATTAGGATCAGTCTTTGTCTCTACCCTAGATATCTTGCTTTTAAATGTGACCTCCTTTCCTTGCCTAGACAGATGCTCTTTTTCTGCTGGGACCACTCTCCATAAAGCCATCCTGACAGCTACCTTGCTTCCCAGTCTCTCCCAAAGGGCCAAGATTCTTCCAAGTGGTTTCCTCTTTCTGAAAAGACTATAATTAGCTGCTTCCTCCATTTTCCTCTGTTTAAAATTGGCATTATACAGCCTTTCTTCCTATCTTCTGACGCCTCATCCCCCATCCTGTCCTGCTTTCGAACACATACACATGTAGAAGGAAATGCTATGCTATGGGAGTGTATGCACATTGTTTAATTAAGACAGATGCCAAGTTTTATAGTAAAGAATCAACATTTTCTTCCTTTCCCCTTAGGCTGTGGCTTATCCATTACCCAAAATAGATACTACCTGCTTGTTTCTCAACTATGACTTCCTCCACATTTATGCTAAATATTATTACCCTGTTTATTTCAGTAGCCCAAATACTAAGATTTCCTTTATTCCTCTGGTATGTTATTTTCCCCTATATATATGAGTAGCTGCATAATAAGATTTCCTGTCCATTTCTATCAGTGGAATAGCTTTTGAAAATGTAAATCTGGCAACAGTACTCAAAGATTCAAAAACTTCAGCTAAGAATGTATTTTTAAAAAATGTTATGGGGAAATTCTTGGTTTATAAGGGATTTGAAGCTGAGAAGTCCCCAAAATCCTATAAGCAGAGATATTTTCTTTCAAAAAGTGTCAGATATCATTGTTCATTTAACAGAATTTAGCGTCAATATTTTTAAACTTCTCAAAAAAACCAAACCCAAAAACAAAGAAAAAAACCCCAAGACCCCAAAATCTTAGCATCTTCTGAAAACTGGCTCTGCAAATTTATGGAACTCATCTTAGTTAAAACAAATTATGTGTCAGCTTTGCAGATTTTTCCTACTCAATTATGCAGGTCTCAAAGCTCAGATCACCAAAGAAATGACTGAAAAGCTATTTTAAGTTATTTCATGTGCTAGTTTATCCAAGCCAAGCTTTGTAATAAAAACGTAACAATTAGCATTCCTTTGTAATTTAATACAAATTTATTCCTTTTAAATTTATTTCAAAGAAGGATAACTTTACAAAATAATTTTCTAGCTTTTTGCATAGGCTGTGGCAAGTACACTCTTATCTACAGAACTGTATGTGTTTGAAAATAGATATACTGTACTTCAAACAGCAATTCTGAATTTTTATGGAAGCATAGATATTATTGTGTATTTCTTTTTAGCTTTCTAGCCTGGGACATTTTGTAGGACACATACTCACTTTGCCAATTAAAGTTTTGTATCAGTTTCAGTCTTGAGAAGCCCTAAATCCGGTTGTTCGTTTCCATACTTTGTTCCTTTCTGTTGTATCCATCAGTTCATAAATCTAAAGTCTAAGTTGCTGAATCCAGAATCTCCACCCAGTCCAAAAGGCTTCTGCATGCCTTTACACACTAACTTTCAAGATAATTACCCTATCGGACCTATAGAGTAAGCGCCCATTTAAGTTTTGCATTTTAGACTACACAGACTACATGCTAGACAAATCCCACTTATTTTCCCCTTACTGCTCTACGTAAAATCTGATTCCACCTCTTCTGCTAAGGTCTTTATTAATTAGTACTATCTAGAGGAATTTCTGGTAGTCAGAATGCAGTAGATTGAACAAGGAAACATCTGAGATAAGAGCAGTTTCACCCATACTCTTGCAAAACTCTGAGACTACTCAAGAACTTTATCCTATTCATTGTCTGCACTCCAGCTTCTTGCTGGGTTTCCACAGTCAGGATCTCTGCTATTGTAGGTTGTGTACACCAGTATAAGCCAGTAAAGTAAGTGCATGCCCTTGGAAATCCAGGGTGCCTGGGAATGTTCCCAGGCCCAAACAGACCCAGAGAAAAATCTCATGGTTTACCAGTGTCAGTGATTGCATTAACCTGCCAATACAAGCAGTCACAGAAGACTGGCACACCTGTGGGATTTCTGGTGACCCAAGGAGTACTGTAGACACTTGGTTCTGTAGTGTTGGAATTAGCACAGGTGTCTTCTGCAGAGAACTGATGTTCAGAGCAACAGCAGTGTGCCTGTTCCAGAGATTTTGTGACTGTGGTATCAGAAAGGAGAATCAGTACCTGTCGCTGGCAGCACTAATGCTGAAGTTGTGGGGGACCCCACGACCTGTTCTGCCATGAGGTTTGCACAGTAAAACAAATGGCTCTTGTCTTGCTTGACAAATAATGCTCATTTGACTTAAACAGGAATACACTGTGACATCCTTTATGAGTGGAGACAACTTTCTGCTCGAGAGGAAGAATGGCCAAATAATGATACAAGAACACAAAGCTGGCACAGAAAAGGTATTACACATTCAGCTTTAATTTAAAATGCCCTTCGCCCCCTGGAACTGCCAGGGCACTTCCCCACGCACTTCTGCCACCGGTGGCAGAGAATGAGCCTTGGCGAGAGCAAAGTGCAGCAGCAGCAGCAGCGGCAGCATCATCCCTGCCAGGCCCCAGCTCTCTGCTGATTCAGGTTGTCACTGAGCCAACAGACACTTTCATTGCACAGCAATTCATCTACCATTTTTTTAAAATGAGACTGCACCCCCTTTCCTCATTTGACTGGCTCAGTGAAAGCCCATAGCAAAATCCTTTAAAAAAGGATTTATTTTGTTTTAACCTTAAAAAAACTTAAAAGAAGGTTTAACTTCTCCTCAGGATGGTAACATTCCAATTATTTTGACACTGTGAAACCTGGACTTTGCTAAGCAGGTAGGAAAAATAATAAATGCTATTAGGTTACTCTGAACTGTCTGTTGGCATTCATGTCCCAGGAGCCAAATGGCTGGAATAACAGCTATCAGGCTCAGTTACATTGGAAAGACACTTGAAGCAAAAACTGCCAGTTAATGGGGATACCTGAAGGAGGGATGGTGTCAGAGGAACTCAGTAGAAAACAACCTGAAAGCGTCCCTTCTCACATGCTCTGTAATTAAACATCAGAAAAGTCAAAACTTCCCTTCAGAAAAAAAACAAAAAACCACTCTAAGGGAGATTTAACATCTTACATAAAAACAAATGAGAGAAAATTACTCCAGAATACAAAAATCCAAGGCTGTAACACAGCCAGAGGCATTTGGCTGAGGATAGTGAGCCAGCAGCAATTGCTGCAGGGGAAAACCACTGTGGGTTTGGCTGCAGAGATGTTTCCAGGCAGTCAGCCCACATGAATGGAATACTGGCATCTACATGGATGGGAGATAGCCCTGCTGGATCAGATCTGGATATTCTGATAGCTGAGCTAAAAGAACAGTCCTTTTTGTTTAAAAAAGCATATCTGGCTATCTCATTGGGCATAGGATACATGTGAATATGTTTGCCTGTGTCAGGGAACACCTCTTAGCTCCAGGTGAACAGTCCTTTTGCAGAAGTTCCACCTTGCCTGTCCCCATCCTTCCCCAAATCACGTGACTGGAGAGGCTGGAGAGTTTAAGTCTTTAAGTCATCTGTCCTTGAGGAGAAGTCTGCAGTTAAAACTGCTTTTGTAGCAGCAGCTGTAGCCTGAGGGGAAAAAAACCCAATAAAACAACAAATGGTTGTTGCAAGCTGGGGTCAAAGCAGAAGCTCAGCAGGGTTTGGTTGGGGATTGCTAGGGAAAACCATGAGAGGTTAACAATGGAGAAGTGGCCTGGAGGATGTATTCAAAGGTGAGTTTCTGTGGGCTGGGAAAAACTGCCTGGCAGGTTAGGAACCAACTGAAGGTCCCAGGATGAGGCAAGGCCCTGATTTTTATCTGTGTTGCAACTGCCTCGTTTATGGTGGCCTGCAGTGCCCAGGGCTTGCTTCTCTGCAGAGACACTGCGGGCATGAAATGTGCTAGGAAACTCTTCAATTTTATTGCCATTAAATATCCCAGGGAAAAGAAATCTCTGGATCTGATGGGGAATTAAAGCTTTGAATTTGCCTTGCAAGCCAAAAAAGGAGATGGTTAGGAAACATGACAGAGAGGTAAACTATTTAAAAATGTGGGATTAATGTTCAGTGTGGGTACAGTCCTTCATATAGAAGGTCATGATTGTGGTTAGGATGGCCAGAGACTGCCACCAGTCTTACTTCACAAAGATGCAGGGTGGATCCTGCATGTTTATGGTGGAGATTAAAGCTTGGAAATAGAAGATTCACAAAAGAAAACTAAAAATAGTAGTAGGTTTCATGACTCACTGCAGTACTTAAGGGGTTTCATATCTGTTTGGTTTTTTTAAATGTCATTGCAGTCACATTTTCTCTTCCATTTGTTATCATAACTTTAAGGAGTATCTTTTCAATTTAACTTTAATTTAATTTTGTGACATTGTCTGTAGCAGCAGTTTTTTATTCTTCTAAACACCTTGGACTGATGTAGCAATGACAGGAAACACCAGCAACCTCCTGATAAAGAACACCTTTCGGGTAAACACATCACCAGAGTCAAACTGAATAATGTGATATGCTGAAAAAAATGCACAGGTTGTGTTCAAGAAAATGAGAAAAGGTACTTCATCATATAGCAGGTCTTGTCCTCAGCATCTCTTAGGTAAACCCACTGCAGTAACTTCTAAATGTCAGCTGTTAGTTTGATAGCACGGCACTTTTTTATTTGTTCAGTGACTGTTTTTTATGTCAATAGCAGCTGTATTCGGTCATTTTCTTTTTTTGAAAAAAGAGCAGAGCTTAACATCTGAAAAAATTGGCTTTGTGTGACTAACCACAAACAGGACACATGACTGAGTGGTGCTGCATTTGCTATGTTCCCCTTCAGTTTAAAGAGAGTGAAAAAGAATATTCTGTAAACTTAAAGGGGAACCCTCAATTTGCAGAATGTGTTTAGAGCTCCTCATTGAAGCAAGCTTCAAATTCTACACTCTATCAGAAAAATAAGAAAATCTGTACTCTGGAAAAGGGAGAAGGAGAATTTGCTCCCCTCTGTCTTCTTTCTTTAACATTAGTGTAAGAGTCAGATTTCCAGGAAATATTTGTCAGTTTTTTGACATCTGCCTTTCCTGGGTAGCTAGAGCTACCCCTAGGGCTGTTTCTGATAATTTGAAGAAAAGAAGTGACAGCTAGTATGAACATCTCACATGCAGAAAGAAGTTAAGTACTTAAATCCCTAAGGTATCATTTTTATTTTAAAACCGGTAATAAATTAAATGCTTGAGTAGACTTACTGGTCTTGCTAGCAATACTGGATTTTTCAAAAAGGTTCGAATACTTATTTCTATAAAGTATCTTGGAACTGCCAGCTATTTAACACTCCTGCTAATGAATGATCTTGTACCCTGCAACCAAAGAAAAATGCTTTTCTTCAAAACCTAATCTGAGGCAGTCATTACAAAAAAACCCCATAGATACTTGAAATTTTCTGACCTGCCCACAGTCACGTAATTTGCTCAGCAGCAATGCAAGGTATGCAGCCTACAAAGCCTCTTTTGTAGCCCATCATCTAGCCATAGGCTTTCCTTTTTCTTCTCTTGTACATTATTATCTCTGTACTAGGATAGTATGATCTTTATTGGCTACAATGTGCAGAAACAAATCACAAAAAGTAGGGTCAAAGGGACCTTAAGATTCCAAGATCCTCCCTCAAGACTGGAGAAACTTATAAAAGGACTGCATCTAGTCATAGTATAATGAAATTCATGAATGCTTCTACTTTCATCCATTATTTTATCCCCTCTTGGGCCTGTCTGGGCTAGAAGACAGATTATGTACTGGAGATCTAATGTGGGTTGACACAAACGAGAAATATACATACACTAGGAAGAGGCTTCATTACTCTTGCTCTAGCTGCAGGATACCCTAACCCTACTAGAGAAAATGCAGATGAACAACAGCTGGTGGAAATTAGTATTGCTTTGCATTTGCTTTGAAGCTTTTCTCATCACCTTGACCTGTGTTCATTAAAGATGGGTTTATGAATGCAAGGGGGCTGCAGATCAGCAGCTTCTTCCTGTGAAATAATTTCATTGTCAATTATTTCTAAAGGTATCAGTGGCTCAAAATAAGTTTTGAGGGCTAAAGCACACTAAGGCCTGGTTTAGTCTTTTGGTGATCTCATAATATGAATGCTACAGGACTGAGTTCCTTGTACGTGGAAACACAGTCAACTAGAGACCCTAAAATTCCCAAAATTTCCAAGATGAAAACAGAAAAAAAATGTAATCAAGTAATTAATTTTTAGAAATAGAAAATCACAAGCTGTTTGAAAAGTCAGAATTGTATTGCTCCAAAACATTTGTGTCATGGGGAAAACAGTGTGAGTGAATGCTACGCACACGGGGGAGTGAACAGTAAACCAGGGATATAACAAATTTGAAATCCATGCTGGTCAGGTAAATTGATAATTCTTGTTTTTATAAAGAGAGCACATAAATTAGTTTATTTACAGTAAAAAGCATATACTCATGACGCACAGCATTTATCCACAGTGTCTGCACCTTCGCTTGCTCACTGTCACAATGCAGAGCAAAGCATGACTTACAAAGGTTTGATCCTGACTGTCCTGTGAATTTGGATCTAAATGGGGTATATGCCCATAGATTTGATCCTACTTTCATTGAGCTGTCCCAGAAAATGCAGCCTGGTACTACACTGGGAGACTCATAGTGTGCCACTGCTCCCCTCCAAAGAAACTCAGAGACCAGTGCAGGAGGGCTCAGCTCAGATTGGTCCTGCAGCATTCTATGGCTTTCTTCTCAGTGAGCTACTCAGTGAGGATGAACAGCTGGACCTTCATCTAGACACGTGAATAGAGAATAATCAATTACATCTTTAGCACAATCAGCTATCTTTTGTGTTGGAAAACAATTTGTGTGCAAACTTAAGAAGCAAAAGCTTATTAAATTGACGGGACCTCATAATTCATGTACTTGTACATTTATATGAATATAGAGTGGATCACACTTCTATTGCTCTGCAGTCCCCTGAGATGTGAAAGCACGGCAGCTGGCACAGCACTTCCACCGTAACAGGAAAAATGGAAATAAGCCACAGTCAGTCAGCATTCCAGATGGAAAGGGTCAGTAGTGGTAAGAATCAATAATGCTAATGGTACGTCGCTTTTACTAAAGCTAGCAAGAAGACAAATGAAAACATTTATCCCTTTTTTAAAAATATACGTTTTACTAAACTGTATTCTATCTGAAAGCTGAATCCAAAACCTATTGATCCCAACAGCCCTTGAATTGAAACACAAATGTATTCAAAGTATGAACAAAAAGTCTAAATTAAAACCATCTAAAGTGCATGACATATATGCATGTACAGGTATCCTATCTCAGATGTAAGCATGTATAATACCAAACAGTATACAGCTCAGAAGGGAATGCAAAAAAGTAAGAATTATATTAGTGTTAGGTGTTTTGAGAAATGTTTTATTGATTGCACAAGAAAGCACGATTTTTTTTTGTATAATTTCTTTCAAAGCTTATACTACTGAAATTTACATACATGTATCACTGATTATTCTGCTGAAAAGCCAGAAAAAGAATACCAGAATTGGTCAAAACAGTGGTTATGGTCAAGGAAAAAAGGGAGGAAAAAACTGTTTCTCCCACTACTATCTAAAGAAAGAATAGGTCATCATGACTAAGCAAGCTCCTAACTCTTGCAGCCATGGCGTTCACCCATAAGGATCTGCACTAGGTCTTTAATCCACACATTTTCCTCTCCCTTGAGTGTGATCGAAGTTGCACTAAAGCATGACCTTTGCAATCAGCTTCACCAAAAAAAAAACCCCAAAAAAAAGTGCTACCAAAAAATTGACCATGTCCAAAAGCATACTGCAACATCACCTTGACTCTGGAATGCCCACTCCTCCTCTCCTCTCCCTCTCCCTCTCCCTCTCCCTCTCCCTTTCCCCTTTTCCCTCTCCATTTCCCTTTCCCTTCTCCCTCTCCCTTCTCCCTGTCCCTCTCCCTTTTCCTTTTCCCCTTTCCCTCTCCCTTTTCCCTTTCCCTTTTCCTTCTCCCTTCTCCCGGTCCCTTTTCCTTTTTCCCTTTCCCTCTCCNTTTTTTTGGGTAGCTTTTTCACATCTTTGATGGCCAGCGCCTATTTTTATGGATTTTTAAAGAGAAAATTGAGTCCAGGGAGTCCACCATGACTTAAAAGTGTCAGCTCCATGAAGATGTGTTAAAAACATCTCAACACCCTGAGAGTACAAAATTTAGGATAACTTCTCCCACAGTGTAAAGAAAACAGCATATTCATACATGGCACAAAACCAGTCTTAGCTGTGAAAGCTGTTACATTAGAAATGTAACTACATAAAATCAGAACTTACCTTGAAAAAGGCCCATATTATATTCCACAGTTCAGATAATAATGGCATCTGATTACCAGCTCTAAGGAGATAAAACCCTTAAGTCAAAAGCAAATGCACAAGGCACAGTTTTTCTCAGAACTGCTTATTCAGAGAGAAATTCAGAGACTGAAAAACTCACAGGAATTTGGGTGCAATTTTGGGTGCAATTTTCTAAAGCTTTTATGAGCTAGGAAAGTCTGGACCTAACACCCAACAGTATTTCAGGACTGGCTGCCTTAATGTTTTGATAGTGATCTTCCAGCACCAGGTGCAGAGTAAGATTGGAAAGCGTGTCTATAATCTCTTGGGCATCATTTTAAACTGCCACACAACGTTTTGGGTAAACAAGAGGTAAAACTGTGCTTTCCTGCAAATGCCATATGTTTCAAGATTTTATATCCTTTCTGTCCAAAAACTCCCAACATAAAAGAAAGGAAAAGATTCATATTTTTTTCCCTCAGAACACATTTTATTAAATGTATTTTTCAGATACATTTGCTAGTGATGCCACTGGACATTGCTGAACAGAGCAATGCACAAATGGGATTCAGCAGCTGCTCCCTTCTGGCTCTGTGCAGATAACACTGGATTTCATGTATGTGGCAGCTCCTATCATTTTCTGTCCAAACCTGGAGGAGGGAAGGAGACAGAAGATAGGAAGAAGCACTATTTTATATTGCTATCTGGGAAACTTCTCAGAAATACTGAAGAAATGGTGTTAACCCAACTCTGAAAGAGAAACTGTTGCTCTTCTGAGAGGAAACGTGATGCCCAAAGAACCTCTTGGGGAGAAGCAGGTGGAGGTGTGCAGATACAACTTCTGAAGATGAAGAATACAGTACTTCTCTTTTTGATTCATAAACCAAGTAATTGCTTGTACAATTAATTTTAAGGTTTTGAAAATGTGAAAAATCTCTACCCCTTCTTAAAACAGGAGGTGTGTATCAGGTGACTGCAGTAAACATGATAATTAAAAGGAATAAGAAATAGTTGTAATATTTTTGTAATTGCTCCCTAGTCATTGTTAGGCTTTCCTGATCAATGTAGTTCAAAATCTTGAGCTAAAAGCATTTAGTCTAGAACTGATGTTACGGTGCACACTACATTGTTAGGTTTTCAACCAAGAAAAAAATTCATGTCTTACTTTATAAAACACCTTTGAAAATAAAGACGGAGGACAATATACTCTCTGTGTGCCCCCTGCAAAGACTTTGGAAAAACGTATATTTGACAGCCTACTCCATTTGCAAAGTTGTTGCCACTAGTGAGAATTGTTGCTCAAAATGTTTTCAGAGCTGTGGTAAACGCTTCAGGGCCACCTTCGTCACTGCCCTGCATCACCCAGGTACTGCTAAGGGCACAGCCTGTTAGCAGGGACAAATCCATGGTGTACCACCTCAAGGAGCTCCTGAGGACCGTAGCTTACAAACGCAAAATGTAGTTCTTACTCCAGATGGTTTTCAGTTCGAAGGTTATCTGAAGAACATTTTTCTTTATTGTTCCCCACCAAGTTTGCATAAGTCAGAGCACACAAGATCACAGACTTCCTGTGAACTTGAAGCTACAGGCAGGCCTGGCTGAGCAGAGAACAGTATTCAGCAAATGCTCTCCATGTCCTTTCTCAGAGTCCATCTTTAATTTAAAAAATCTGCATAGCACTGTTGGCAGGAGCTTTTCATCTGATGAGGCTCTGCAACAGATCACTTCTCAATGAACTCCGAGTTCCTGGAAACCACTGCAGAGCAGCTAACATCAAAAATACACACCTAGTAGAAATCTGTAGAGAGAAGTCACTTATGTGCTGTGTAAGGGATTTTCTTCTGTTACTGACTGTTTTTTTCTGAGATGGAGATATTTATTATAGCATACATTGGGGCTTTAGTACAAAGTGAATTATGAGTCAACTGTGTTTGAAAGCTGATAAGCTCCACACAGAGCACTACACTTCAAAACTACCAACTGCTTAGATATGTAAACAACCCCACTGAAGCCACTGAGATTTCTTTTATGTCTAATACTAAGCAAACATCGAGTACTCATTAACTAGGACACAGCTTGGTAGCAGAAATGTAACCAATTGCGGAAGTTTTGGAAATTTTAGGTGGTTTCATTAGCGATTTGTGGGTATTTCGCCCTCTGTGTTAAGAAATAATAAAACAGCTAAGAAGATATATATTTACGTGCAATCCAAAGTGATTCCTAAGGATGTCTTAATTAAGACACAAATTAACAGCAAATAATTGCAGGATCAGAAAAATCCCATTAAAAATACTTTTTTCCAGAACATTCTTGTACACTGAAAGGAAATATTTCCTTCATCCCTCAAACTTGTCAAGCAAGACTTATTTCCAGGAGTACCTCACAGTGGAAAACTGTAAACTGGAGGCTTTAAACACACAGAGAGGCTGAACAAATCATGACTGTGTTCTTCATTCCCCAGATGGCAAGCAGAGCTCTGCTAAAGCACACTGGGTAGCAGCTGCACACTAAACTTTTCTGGCAGTTGTGCTGACCACAGTTAAAGAATGACACAGACTTGAGCTTATGCTAAAGCCACAAGTTTATTCTATTTCACATAGCAAAAAAGCATCTGGAAAAACAAGAGGGTGCTTCACATACCTATCAGCTGGGGATCCCTAAAAGAGACAGTGCTGGCTCTCTGGGTTTCATACCTCTCCCCTTTTTCTAAGATGCTCATTAGATGACTGGATCAAAACATACCATGTTGGAAAGATTGTTGGTGAGAAGGTAAAAGAAGAGGTTCCCTTAGTACATACCTTAAGCCAGCTTCAGGGAGTTTTGCTTGTAAGGTGAATGAAATACCAATCTGTTGAGGGACCACATAGCAAAACTCATGCAAAATACCATACTTCAACTTAAAGGTGGTGCCCTGAAACGTCACTTGTGGGTCACACACAAAGGTTTCACTCTAGGTACTGCTGTTATAGAGAATGGGAAGTTGGAAATTTTGTATTTAATTGAATTCTGAAAAAGTTAAAAATAGAAGCAAATGAGTTTGAAAACTTCTCAGGTTAATCGGTTCAATCACTCCAAAAAGTGATGGTAACTGAACAGGCAGCGTCCTCTTATTTTCCCATTCTCACTCTCCATGGAAACTATTTCATGGGTCCAACTTGGAAATTTTTTTCTGACATTAAAAACCCAACCAAGTCCTGTAAACATATTTTTCTCTTTTAATAAAGCTCTCCCTGAGAAACTATACCAATAGCAGAAGAAAAGCTTGTAATGCTTTGGGCAAGGAAATAGAGATGTAGAGTTCTATGCGGTTTCCCTACAGCCTACCTGCCTCTCAGGGCTCTCCCGGGCATCCCTGATGAGTACACCATGTATTTCCTTCTGCAGAAAGGAAACATCTCCTGATTCCAAGACAACCTATTCAACCTTCTCATTAGAAGCTGCACTTTTTGGATGGTGCAGCACCTTGACCACTGCCAGTGGATTTTCATATTCCCTGTTTTTTAGCCTCCCATCTCGTCTCTCTTGCAGGCTGGAAATCAAGTGGGGCCAGAGTTAGTTTTTATCAGATGGTCGTAGAGTGCCCAAAAGGAATGCTACCGACCTTGAGCAGTTCCTTGCTGCTTTTTACTGCTGCTGCTAACTGCTGTACACCAAGGCCCGGCTGAAACAGGTCAGGGACGACCCACACCGCCCTGACAGTTGCCGATGGAGCCTGGCCGAGGAAAAATTGCTTTCCTTGTGTACAGTTGCTTTGAAATTTCCGTCCAAAGGCACCCGAGGGGCAGCACATAACGACTTCCTGCGGGCTCTCTCCCCGACGCGAGCGAGAATTTGAGGGCACACTCTGACTACAAAGCGAAGCCCCTGAGGGCACTGGCGGTTGGGGGAGGCCCGTCCGTCCCCATCACCCCCGGGACCGGCCGGGACGGCTCCCCCGGGGATCACCGCAGCGCCGGAGGTGCCTCCCTCCCCCCGGCCCTGACGGAAAGTCTG